>JADRCD010201900.1:0-14583 GCA_019843815.1 Montemys delectorum
TGTGGGGGGGGCACATGTTACCTAACAAAAAGTTAGTCATTAATCAATGAATGCCATTTATATTTCAGTGAAATGAGCTTTGCCTCTTCATGCATTTTAGACATTTATTTCTGTTGAGTGATATTCTATTACTCCACTCTAATTCTAGAGTTTATTTTTAAAAGGCAAAGTAATAAGAAGTTGATTCATTTTTTTAAATAAGGAAATACTAAAAGTGGACGTGTAGTTTGAATGAAAGTGTGTAACACGGGCTTTTATCTTGGAGCCTTCGATCCCCAGTTGGCAGCACTGTTTGGGGAGGATATGGAAACATGAGGGAAGTATGTCACTGGGGACAGGCTTGTATGTATGTATGTATGTATGTATGTATGTATGTATGTTTGGGAAGGATTAGGAGGTGTGGCCTTATTGGAGGAGGTTTTACTGGAAATGGACTTTAGTTTCAAAAAACTCACACCATTCCCAGTATGCTTTGGACTTCCTGCGTGTAGACTGAGATGTGAGTTGTCTGTCTGTCTGTCTGTCTGTCTGTCTGTCACCATGGGCTCTAACCCTTTAAACCATAAGCCCAATTCATTACAAGCTTTCTTCTCTAAGCTACCTTGGTCTCAGCCATAGAAAAGAGACTGAGACAGATTCTCCATCTGGAACCATATGCCAAAATAAATGTCCTTCCTATAGAAAAGTAATGAATACAGGTGGCAAACAAGATGTTGCAACAAATGAAATTTACGTTATGGCTCAATCAAAAGTAAGTTAGACCATGGTATGACTGATTTTGCAATGGGCACTGTAAATGCATTTTACTCACAAAGAAATATGCATTACATTTTCTAAGCCGCACATTTTAATACCATATGGAAAGTAAGAATCCCCACCCAGTGATGGTAACCCCTGCCCTCTGGTTTATATATTTCATCTCTGACCTGCTGCTCGGATCATGAGAGTTTGGCAGTCACTAGGGTGGAGAGGTGAGAGAGAGAGAGGTTAATAGTGGTGAGGTGAGATGGGATTCTACCTTACATCATTAAGAGCAATCATTTAGTGCACCACCAGAATATACAAAAAAAGCTGACCCCACTGCTATTAACATCCAAGAATGTGTGTGCCAAGAATAGAGTAAGACTTAGGAGCATTCTGACTGTCTAGACTTCACTGTGGGTGTGCATTTGCTGGACTTCAGGTGCCTTGTTACTACGGCATTCAGTCCATTGTGGCCAAGGCACTGTATCTCACCACCTACTATGTTTTTACGGTTGCAAGACACCTGAAACACCTGCGGACACCATTTTGAACCACTTCCCAAATGCACTCACCCAGCACACTGACCCTGTCTACCCTCACACAACTCCCTGTGTCCATGTCTATCATGTCTCTTCTTATGAGGAACCGAAACACATAGAGACCCATTTCCCACTGAACAAGTGGCTGGTGTTACATACTGTTAAATTGTTTTTTTAAAAAAGAATCAGTATTAATATTAATAAATTCTTACTGTGATGTTTACTTCCCTGTGTATTTCTACGCAAAACACGTCAGCGGGCGGGACAACTGGACTCTCTGACATTCAGCTGTGATTCATGGCGCTCTGGTTCCCTTGAGGGCAGGACTGTCTATTTAAATGATCTCAAAGACGCCTTAGGGAAACTGCGGGAAGATTGCCGCTGCTTGCTCCAACTTCTCAAAGTGCAGCTCCAGCCACAACTATTTCCAATAGCCCCTGCCCCTTCTTCTTCCTCTGAAGAGGTAGAGTCAAGCCGAGCAACAGTCGGCTACTCAGGAACAACCAGCTACTGAAAACTGAAGGAGGCAGAGCCGGGACCAGGAGTGACATCCCAAAGAGAGGGAACTAGGGGTCACTGACAGATGGTAGAGGCAGACATGTGGAAACCCTGTAGCCTTGACAGTAATGAGAGGTGGAGCCGTTCTGACAGGCAGGAGTGGCAGTGGGAATGAGGATAGTCCTAGGCAGGACCTTAAGGGTTGATATTCAAAACTCTACCACTAGAGGGTGCCACCTGCTGTTCCTGCCTGTCCAAAGCTAGGCATGCAAAAGCTGCAGAAGACAGCAAGTTTCCCCTTGACCACCACGACTTCATCTGGGCAACAGAAGAACAGAACGATGCTCAAGGGAGTGTCTAGTGTGGCGAGTGTAGGGTCATTTTACTTACTGAGACCCCCAGAAAAGGTGGACTAGGATTCTGGAGATCGTGAAAGAACAGAATTCACTGGGGAAAGCTCATGGCATAGCCTGGTTTAGTTGGCTACTAATACCGAGCCTGATAAACAGCTAGCACAAACAACACTAACGTGCTAAGGATAGAACAAGCCGTCCAGCTTTAGAGCCACCTCTTGGTGAAACTTTATTTTTAAAGAAACTTTAACATCTTTTTTGGCCCTACAAGAGTAAATATGGATCTTCTCAGTAACCACTTTAGAGTCACACTGAAATGCTACAAAGATCCACTAGAGCTGCTCAGAATACGCATGGCTCTCTACTGGTGGAGTACTTACATTCCCCTCACGAGAAACCCAGATCTCTCCAAGGTTAGAGCTGCTTTCCAAGATGATCTGTTTATCTTTGTGTTCTGAGGATCAACCACCATAAACAACACAGAAAAAAGAGAGGTGTGAAATCGGTGTATAATCTGCACCACCATCCCAGGATGGTATGCACAGTACACATGCACACACGGACACATGCATGCATGTATGCACACATGCAGCATACCACACGACTTTGGAGTAGAGAGAAACTCCAAGTCACCACAGAAATGAAACCAATGTTGTGATCCACGGTCCAAGGGAACATTCACTACACTACTACCGTCACTCTGCCTACATTAGGAGAAAACACCATTACTTAGGATCCTATTTATGATTCTGCATGAGCTCCTTCAAGCTGACAGGAATGGCAGCTGGCACATCTGACAGAGCGATCGCTAGTCCTGGCTTTGGTTAACAGGGGTCGCCTAAAACCATCATAAAGCACAGATATTTACATGATGATTCCTGACAGTAGCAAAATTACAGTTATAAAATAGCAATGAAATAATTTTATGATGAGGAATTGCATTAAGAGGTAGGAAGGCTGAGAAGCACTGCTGTAGTAAGTGCACGTCAGTGACTTACAAGCCATTCCAGGGCTGAGGAGACAGCTCAGTGGTTAAAGTACTTGGTCTTCTTGCAGAAGACTGGGGTTTGGTTCGGTTCCTAGCAACCACATGGTGGATCATCCATCACTCCAGTTACAGGGAATACAATGCCCTTTTCTGACCTTCAAGAGTACCAGGTACGCATGTGGTGCACAGCCACACATGCAGGCAAGCACTTAATACACATGTAAATATAATAAGTCCTTTTTAAAAAAATCAACTAAATATAAAAGCAGTTGTTTATAAAATAAGTGCTCCATAAAAGTCAGTCCAATATTTTTAGGAAACATTTTATTCTCTACAGTTTGCTAGAACGTAGAGGTTAAAAATAACTGGAATGTACAGTTTTACTTGAAACACAAAATATGTCAACAAATCTGTTTACTGTGAGTCTGAGAAAGAAACTCTGGGCAAATTTTCCCAAAACAGAGAGACTAGCAGTGAGATCGTAATAACCACCAAGAAGGCAACGCCAGAGCGGCGCAGAAGGACCTCAAACACAACCACAAGTCAGTCTCATTCCAGCAGAAAGCTCAACTTCCTAAACAAACAACATAGTACAATGAAAAAAACAAAACAAAACAAAACCAAAAACCAAAAACCAAAGGTGCCTGCCTCAGTGTACAAGCATCCTACACACCTGAGAGACGCAGTTCTAGGAAATCTATGACCAGTTTAATGTTAGATATTTAAGAGGATATACTAGCAAGCAAGGAGCTGCAAAAGCGAGTCTTCAAAGTCAAACCTGCTCATCCGTCTCAGAGGCAGTAACAAACTCCTCACCAGCAAGTGTGGACATAAGAGAATCCTCCAGACATGCAGAAGACACTCAGTGGTGAAATCCTGGAGGAACACTCCCAGTCCCTACATGAAATCTGCAGCGTTATCTACCAAGCCTATCTGACCAGCCCTCCCTGGAAATCCCCAACACAGCAGACAACCAAATGCATCGGATATAAAATTCTGAAGAAGGTGCGAACACAAAGTAGATTAAAGCACAACATATACACTTGTAAGTATATGTACACATGTACTTAGCCACAAAACGTCAAAGGGCTTAAAAACAAGTTCAGAGACACACCATCTGTGTCTGAGTATGAGACTCAGTAGTCAAACAAGACTGTTCAGTCAGAATGATGCAGAAATTCAGGGCAATTTCCTGCCATGAAAATCCCAGAAGGTCCCACAGAACCCAGCAGAGTGGACTCAGCATCTTTATACGAGAACACGAGGTTTCCTGAAAAGCCAAAAGAACTTTTACAATAGCAGGGGGAGAGCTCACCAATTTGAGATGAAAACTTACAAAGTTGTAGTAATTAAGCCCATCTTAGACACAATTAAGGAACACAGAACCACAACCACAGAAGACAAACTTAACACTCAAACTGATCCCACACGTGGGCAGGCAGGCAACTGGCAGGCCGTTTAACACACACACTTCCATCTCTACCTCCTGGTACTTTAACCTGACTCACCCTGGGAGTTTTACCCTGCCACCCTGGACTTCTAAGAGGAAAAAGAAAAAGAGGGGGGAGGGGAAAAGGGGGAGGAAGGGGGACAGGCCACCGCAGGAAAGTCAGGCAACAATAAGGAAAGGGCGATGCAGTCTACCCACAGTAACATGAGGAGCATCTGGCTGATGGGAAAAGACGAAATACTAGACCCTTTGCGTGTGCACATACGTGATCATATCCAAGTACACTGTAGCTGTAATAACCCTAGCTATTAGTTGTTGAACACCTAGCACTCCCCTGCAAGGACTCACTTCTTGAACACTCCTCTTCCCCAACTAACCAACCCCATCACGTTGTGAATCAGAGCTGCCACCAGTGGGAAGAGACAAAGTCATCACCTACATCAGCAATTAAAAAAGGGAAGCCATGTTGGCCCTGGTGTGCTCCTAGACTGGGTTAGGTTCCGGGACACTTTTTACAAAAAGAATTACTTTGCCAAGAAACTTTTGCCTCCTTTGTTGTTTCTTCAATACCAAAATGATTTATTCCTTGTTTCTAGCAGTTTTCAGTGGTCTGTCTACTTTTCCTCTTTTGGAGACAAGGTCTCTCAGTGGCCCTAAACTGCGAAGGCTAAGCTGTCTGACACTGAACCACCAGAAACAGAACTACAGGCATGCTCCATGTTCTACTTTGCTCCTCCCACCCTTTTCAATACAGGTTCTCAGATGGAGCATAGGTCCTCGTACTTTACAAACTGAGCACTTTCTATGTATAAATACCGTGCCTTCCAAGCATGCTAAAACAACTCTTACTAACACACGTGTTCTGATTCAATAGGTCTGGGGCATACCCCAGACCGCACCTCCATGGGTCATCCCACACAGCACACATGCTCTAGTGACATTGAAATGATTTCTGAAGGAACTGTTTATTGGAAAATTGAAACAAATGTTGAACTTAATAAATTAGATGAAACAAAATTGAGTGGCAATTAAATTGCAATGGGAAATGATACTCTACAGGAAGTTTGCTTGACAATTCCACAGGAGACCAACAGTGACTCAAGTGGGGAGCTGTCTGGAAGGAATGTGAGGTCATTGGCAAGAGCCAAAAGAAGAGTCAGGCTTATTTACGTTTTATATTCCAAGAATAATGTAATTGAGTGCTTGTATAATTAAAAGCTGGTCTTTTAAAACCCAGAAAACTTGAGAATATAGTTTCTTAAATCTAAGACTGTCCTAACAGTCAGAAGTACAAAGAGGGTCAGGTCAATGAATGCTGGCCAGCACTGCTCCTCAAACAAGAATCAACCACAGGACCAGGAGAGAATGGTGGAAAGGGGATCAATCCATGTTTATGCTAACAAACTGCAACGACTGCAGAGGTACTTTAAAAAGAAAACAAAAACAACAACAACAACAACAGCAAACCACCAATAAGTCAAATGCTCTGCTTTCATTCAAATTATTTCCACCAAGTTTTTGTTCCTGTTTTACCTATTATTCCTGCCACAGCTCATCTTGTCCATTTGATGGGACTTAGAAAACACCAAGAAAACAACCCAGGCGGCTATGAGGGGGTTTCCAGAATGGAGTTACTGTTGTGAGCCACCTGATTTGGTTGTTAGGAACTGAACTCCAACTCCAGGTATGACACCCTCTTCTGGCTGCTGTGGGTATCTACATACATGTGCGCACACAAACATACAGACACCCCACACACATAACAAAATAAAATGAACCTGAAGGAATGAGAAGATTGTGCGTGTGTGTAAGCTGAGCACCAGCACACAGCTCTCTTGACTTCTAGAATCTTTCCACCATGCTTTCTCCGCTATGCCCCTGCCCTCTGAAATGTGAGCCAAAATAAACCCTTCCTTTATTGCATTGTCTGTCATGTATTTGATTATAATAAGATGGTCGTAACAAGGAAAAAAGCAATACACTAAGTAACACAATGTTTTTGCATAGCTTCTGCTTTATCCTTGCCATACTCTAATTATTCCTACAAGGAACCCTTCTTAAGGGCTCATGAGCTTGCAGGAAATGTCCCTTGGATAATGCCAACTATAAGAAGTCTCTGGCCCTTGAGTGAGGGCACCTAAACCTGAATCATTACTAGCTCCCACTGTGGTCTCTCTGTGGGCGACCTGCCATAAATGGCAGGCACTTGCTCCCCCTTCAGTTCACTCGGTACAAAGAGAGCCTCCAGCAGCAGCTGAATGGACATGAATGGCCACTTACTGTGATGAAGAATGTTGCCTACCAAAATACCACAAAGAAACTTAATCCCGGATATGATAGCATTAGAAGGTGGGGCCTTCAATAAGAAATTAAGCCGGGAAGTTCCACCCCTGTGAAAGATTTCCTGCCATCACTATGGAGACCCCTGAGAAGTGCCTAGCCCCTTGCACATCTGAGGTCGCAGTAAAAGGTCATCTATGAATCAGAGAAGGTGCTCAGGACACCAAGCCTGCTGGTGCCCAGAACTTAGAATTCTAGCCCCTAGTTCTACGTAGCAATAAGTTTCTGCTCTTTAAAAGCCACTCAACTGATGCTACTTAATTATTACAGCCCACACGAACCAGGATATCACTCAAGTTAGCACTGGAATGTATAGGCTTTATTGTATGCTGGTTGGAATGAATTCATGAAATTCAAGTCTCAGGTCCAAATAGTTCATCACTACATACAGACATGGGAACTGACTAAATCTGAAACTTGTTATTAAGTGGTACAGACTATATGATCACGGGCAGTCATTACATAGTACGAACATATCAAACGACTTTTAAAAGTAGCACCTCCTAAGAAGTTAATTAGAGGCCCTTACTTTTTTTTCTAGTTGGGAAATCATTTGGGAACTGCCCTTAGAGCCGAGTCTTGCTCAGTGGGGGATGGAAGGCATGGTGCACACAGGAGGAAGAGTGTGTAAACAGGCGACAGAGAAACATGGCTTGGGCCACTCTCATGGAGACAAGGGGAGGAGGTAGGAAGGCAAAACTAACACAGGAAACAGGAGTAACATGACCACTGCATTCAGGAGGCAGAGGCAGGAGGATCGGGAGACCAGGTGAGCTGCTGCTACCTGGTGTGCCAAAAGCCAGCCTGGCTACGTGAGACCCTATCTTAAAAAAAACTCATCATGAAGAAAATATGAGCAAGAAAAATCATCAAGATGTATCTGACCATGCAAAGAACTCTTAAAAGTTCAAGAATGTAAGAGCTGATTATAAATGAGAAAAATATAAAATATGAGGCAAGCAATTCATTATCCAAAAGAAGCAATAACAAAAAGTATAAAAGTACCCAACAGAAAACACTTAAAAATGACAAGGGAAGGACATAGAAGAAAAATGGAGGTGAGGTGTGTTACAAAGTCTATGGAAACAGGCCCAACACTGGGTGACAAGCTGAACTCCAGCGGCCCACCCCTCCATAGACAAATCTGACACCGTGCAATTTACACTTGCATTTATATTTTCTCCCAGCGATCTCACTTAGGAACAAATCCTGGAGACATGCCCCAACAGTATAAGACTGCACACGCACATACACCTTTTCGCTCCAGTACCGTTTAACCATGGAACACGACAAGACTTTCTAAATGCCGTGTCTAGGAAGGAAGCTGGACAATCAGAGAGTTCTGAGTCGCAAGGATGATCACTGAGAACTGAGTGACTTCCAAGACAGACTCGACAACAGCAGCTAGCAAAAGGATACAATCTACCATCCACTGCTCACTACAGCAATACCAAGCAGATACATACACAACATATACATGTATTTGCTGATCTGTACAAGACATACAAGAAGACTGGACACCCTCAGGGAATGAGAGCAATGGGTGGACAAAGTGGACACGCTGGCAGAATGACAGGAGGAAGGGGCAGGAGCAGGGAGGCACTGAATCTAGTATGCCTTTTTATATGGTTCCACCACTTAGCCAAAATATTTAATTCTAATCAACTGTGGGAAGCCCTACAATGTAAATACAAGGAGTAGGGTGTGTGCCCAATTGTACAAATGAGTACAGTCACCACATTGAAGGAAGCAGAAGAGGAGGAAACTGGAAAACATTATCTTCACACAGTAAAGCTAAAGACAGACTTTCACATAAAAATCTAGTCTCAGAAGAATTCCACAGTTAGCAAGCTCACTCTGTGAGAGAGCAAATATTTTCAGTTTTACAGACCATCCACTCTCTAAGAGAACTTGACTTGATCATTGTACTAAAAGCTACCGTAGACAAACACAAACAGATGGGCAAGCTCTATTCCAAAAATCTGTCTACAACACCAGGAAGCAGACTGGATTTGTTCCATGGGCTATCAGTCATTAAAACTTGATCTAGTTAATACAGTTGTTCCTCTTAAGAATATGGGTTGACAAACTCGAACAAGAACCGAGCGAATGAGAGAAGCAGTATGGCTAACGGGAACCTGGAACATCACTGACAGAAAGACATCCAACGAAGTCAAGGAAAGTTAGAAAGAACACTGTTGGGCTGGGTTGTGGAGTACAACCCAAGAAGAATCCAATCAAAATGTCTGTATGTGGGTGCAGGCGCACGCAGGCGCACACATGCACACCCATGCGCACTCGCGTGCACACACACACGCACGCACGCATGCAGGCAGGCACACTCGAGCAGAACTGGGGTTCTAAATATCATTCTCCAAACACAGGGAGTAGTAAAGATCTTCAGGAAATTGTTGGCTCTAGAGCAGGCCTTCAGAACAAGCCCAAGATGAGCCTTGAGCATTCCTGAGAGGCTGAAAATAGAGGTGGGGGCAGGGCTGGGTGGATGATGAGGCAAACAAGAACCAAACTGGAGGGGGCAGGGACCAAAACTGGAACTGAATAACGGAAGAATACTAGGTTGTAACACAAATAATTAAAATAATTCACATTTATATACACACATGGATGGGTATCTACTCATGGATGGATAGATGGACTGACTAGCAACAGTGGAGGGTCAGAACCCCATCTAACGAATGTGGAAGAAATGAAGAGAATATATAATCAACAGAAATGATTATTACAGGCAAAAATCTGCCAGGAGCACTACAGTTACTACCTAGTGTCTAAGGAGAAACATCATGTGACACCTTAGAGAGCCAAGATTCTAATTCTGGTGGCTCTGGGATCTGTGATTTCCGCTTATTTGGGGAGCAAGAATTCACCCTGCTCTGCCCTTCTGCCCCAAACAGACCCTCAGGCAGAACAATGCTGCCCACAGCTGTGAGTACAATCTTGCCCAGTGCCTACTCTACTGCTAATCTCCTTCTGGAACAGACATTTCATAGATAAATTCACAAATATCCTTTGCCAGCTGTCTTGACAAAAAAAAAGTTGCAAAAATGGTAGCATTCTCAAATACCACGTCACCACCCAACTTTCTGAATTTTACCACTGCCCATAGTCACAGTAGTCCCTCAAACCTGAATCTTCACTGGAGCACTTTATGTAGATTTTACTCAAACGTCACCATTTCCCTTTTAATGTGCTTTTTGGTTCTGTGACCTAGCATGTGCTCCTTCTGTTTCTTTTGGCTATCTGGGGCAATTCCTGTCTTTTTTATCATGACCTCTGCCTGGGTTTTTGAAGAATGTTTTACACTTATTTTGTAGATTGTCCCTAACTTTAGGTAGATCTACTATATTTTTAGAAGGAATTGGCCGTACACAGGGGTTTGCTAGGGATGCATAACAGAAGATGCAGGCTGGCGCAGGAGGGATGTGCTTTCCCAGAGCTCTCCAGACATGCTAAATGCAGTGGACTCCGTGAGAGCTGTCCTTCACATGGTCCTGCCTCGAGAGCAGCGGTTCTCAACCTTCCTAACACTTGTGGTAATCCCTAACCATGAAATTATTTGTTTCTACTTTGTAACTGTAATTTTGCTACTGCTATGAATCATAAAATAAATGTCTGTGTTTCCTGATGGTCTTAGGTAATTCTTATGGAAGGGCCATTCAATATCCCACCAAGGGTCACAACCCACAGGTTAAGAACTGCTGCTCTATGTAGCGCATGGCTCTCAGCCTGTCTCCTTGTGCCATGTAGCCTAAACTGACCTTATATGTGATGCTCCTGCATCAGTGCACACGCACACAAGATGAAGTGTAATGCAATAAAATCATATTAAAAAGATTAACACTAGTTATGTTTGTTTTTTAAAGCATCGAAAAATGAAGCATTTTTTACATTTAGCAGGGAAAAAACTAATTACTGGTTAGCACATTTTTAATGTGCTTAAGACCATAGCAGTTCAAATATATTAATATTATTGTTCAGATATAGTGTCTAGTTCTCTTTTGGGGGAGGGATTTGAATTTTGACTCAAACTTTTATGTAACAAAATTCATTGTTAACTATTGGCTCTATGTTTTTCCATATTTGAAACTGACATTTAGAAATGAGACACACACTAGTGTTAAATGGGCCAATAGTTCTAGACAATTAGCCAATTTTATGTTTTCATTTAAGCCATGAGCTTACACATGTTTACTCCTCAGGCATCTACCACTGAAGGACATTTTTCTCAAATACCTTCGGGCATCTATCACCAGCCATGAGGTAGACTATACAAGGACAGACACTGGACACATAGACACACGCACTCTCACACACTATAATCATCAGTTTGTACAACAGTCAAGTCTGAAAAACTGTCTGTCTAGAAACCCAGGGAAGGTTATTTTAATTGTTTATAGCACTTGGGACAAGAGAGGGCAGGACAGTCACTGGTGTCACAGAGGGTGGGACAAGTGGGGATGATTGTGATCTGGACCGTCTTTAGACAGATGTAGATCCTCTTCAACCCTAAAGGGGGTAATTAGCAGCTGCCTCACCAGGGTGTGCGAGGTTAGTTCTTGTGTTTGGTCACCCCATTCTTTCTCTCCGTCCCAGCACCTGTGGCTGGGCAGAGCTGGAGGGTGCTCGTTGCTGCTGAGGGGCCTTTCTTCTGTGATCTCCCCCTTTGTCTGCAGTGTGGGCAAACCCTGAACTCTGGAAGTCTAGTAATACAGGTGTTGTACCTTTTCTCTACCTACAGCCACATGACGACACATATGTGACTTACGAGCCCAATTCTAGTAAAAAAAAAAATGGCTTAGCACTGGAGCCCTAAGGAGCAGGTAGCAAGCTTAAGGATATACACAGAGCACTATGGCACCTCTGAGTCTTGAGAGAGGTAAGTCATGGGCAGGGGTGGGAGGAACAACTTTCTAAAGTTTTCATTTTCTCTAATGAGGTAAGTAAGACATCATTTCTAGAACAATAAATAAACCCATAGTTGAATAAAATACCTTCTAAAGCCAGGTGTGGTGCTGCAGGAAGAGGCAGGTGGATTTCTGAGTTTGAGGTCAATCTGGTTTATAGTTTGATTATAGAAAGCTCAAAGCCAGCTAGGGTTACATAGTGAGACTCTTCTTAAACAAACAAACAAACAAACAAACAAACAGGAAAGCCTCTTAAGGGCTAGAGAGATGGCTCGGTGGTTGAGAGCACAGTTCAGTTCCCAGCAACCACATGGTGGCTCACAACTATCTGTAATGGGATTTGATGCCCATTTCTGGACTGCAGGCATATACGCAGGCAGAAAAAAGGACAGACAGACAGAAAGAAAAGAAAGAAAGAAAACTTTTTAAAATGCTACAAAACAACCATTATTCTCAATTGTCAAGAAGGGGTGTTCTAGAAATATAAAGATGAAAAAGTTTTTAAAAAATCAAGGCAGCTATTCCCCCAAAAGCCACTGGTGCCTGTGATGTAGAATTGGGACATAGGACTGTGTGGTAAGATAGGAGGTCAGATCAAAGTCCCTTCAGGCAGGAAAGGCCCCAGGTCAAGGGACACATGGGAAATGGACATGAAACAGACCTACTTCTCAGTCTTGGTTATATGGCAGATCTTGCCTTCATTCCAATCTTCAAAGCAGGATTCAACCTGTTTACCTCCAGGAGGCAGAGATGGGTGAGAGCGAAGGCAGTTTTCATTTCCCTGCTCTCCCTAACGGAATCAAAACTCAGACATCAGCGAAGCATAACCCACAAACTACAGAATGCTCCCTCCGGAGGCAGGGGAAATGAGTAAAAGCTAAGACACACTGCATGGGATCTGTGTAGGCAGAAGAGGGGGCAGAAGTACCCCAGCATGGCGGATGGAGCCAGCATCAGCAGTCGAGACTTCTAGGGCTGTCTGCATACTGACACCCACAAGTAGGTGAGACTGTACAAGGGAATTTTGCAGGTACACTGGCTGCCGTAGCCTAAGGCTTACAGGCTCCTGGAAAATTTGTCACTACTGAAACATTGCTGGGGACAGCAAGCAGCCAGGGCAGGAAGAACAGGAGCAGGGAAGGGGGAGAGTGACAGACAGACCCTGGGCTCCACAACACCAGGGCACCTTTTCAAGCGGCTACTGAGGACAGGAGAGGGCACTCTAGAGCTGTGGCTTCAGAAACCCTCGATGACCCCTCCCCTGGAGAAATGCAAGAAGACGAACTTCAAATGAGTTTGAGAAGAAAGGGACAGACAGTTGAGTCTAATACAAAATCATCTCGATTTAAACGTGAACAGAATACCGACCACAAAGGCAATGACAGCTCAGCAGGAAGCCATGTTCATGAAACAAACCACCCTGCTATTTACAGAGAAACTGAACAATACACTTTTTCTAACAGCAGAATACTGAAGAGGCTACTCTGACACCCATGGATATCATGTGTGATAACTGAACTAAAAAGAAAAAAGCTCAAGACTACACAAAATAAAGCCAGAATAGGTAGAACGGTGAGTTGGTATTTTCTGACTTAGGGTTCTACCCTATCCCCACAGTCTCAGCTGTAAACCTGTGGCAGGAAGGAAAAAAGGCTTGGAGATGCAACACCTATAGCAGCTCAGCGAACTCCAAACAAGCACAAAATGCCCCCCCCCCCAGAGGAAGCTTAACAGAGCACTGAGTCAGGTAAAGGACACCTGCATGCTGGGAGCCGGAACCAAAGGCAGCAAGAACCAAGGACAGCCCCTCCCTAGAAACTACTGGCATATTAAGACACAAGTGCCAGTCAAATGACTAAAGAGGAAAATGAACAGCCAGCCTTCCAGCCAAGATTTCTAACAATTCCAGTAAAACCTTTCCTTCAAAGAGAAGGTAAGCCAAGGGCACATCCAAATGGAAGACCCCAGCCATAGAAAGTGCTAGGTCCCACAGTCTAAACCAGAAATCACACAGGATGGCACCCTAAATGTGCAAGAAGAAATCAGATAGTCGGGGACAGTATTTGTGTTAATAAGCAATTGCTAATCTTCGTTTCTATGAAAGATTAGTTAAAAGCAAAGTCTATAATTATACCAAGGGCGGTACAGAATACATGAAAGGTTCTAGCACATGACCACGGGAGGTTAGAAGAAAACGAAAATACACTAGAGTAAAAACTGTTTCCCCCAGGTTTGATACCCATGTTAAGTAGATTATGATAAAGCTAATGCTGTAATCCTTGAATCAATTATTCTATTTTCCCCCCAAAAGCAA
The DNA here is from genome assembly GCA_019843815.1 of Montemys delectorum. Taxonomy (NCBI): domain Eukaryota; kingdom Metazoa; phylum Chordata; class Mammalia; order Rodentia; family Muridae; genus Montemys; species Montemys delectorum. The sequence continues at coordinate 14,149 of JADRCD010201900.1, forward strand.
AGAAATATAGCTAGAAAACAAAAGAACTGATGGGATAATTAAAAATTAATGCAGAAAACCAAAGAAAATCCTCTCCCTAATAAAGCAAAATATCAAAGATCTAAATATAATCATATTAATAATGATTTTATGTATAAATGGTAGGTTAAGAAATGTGGTTAAGTGAACAGAAAACTGGCCAGGCATGCAAGAAGTAAAAGGGGGTAACGTGAACAAAAAGTAAAACAGTTTTAAATGTAAATGAGAAGCTGGAGAGATGGCTCAGCCACAGACAGCATGCTGCCCTGCCATCCCCAGAGCCCACATCAGGCAGCTTACAACTACCTGTTAAACTCCAGCTCCAAGGCCATCTGACAGTCAGCCGCTCCAGCCTGCCAGCCAGCAGCACTTGTATCCATTCACCTCACTTCTCCCATTACCTCCCCATCTCTCTCT
>JADRCD010201901.1:0-12586 GCA_019843815.1 Montemys delectorum
AAGCAAGCAAGCAAGCAAGCAAGCAAGCAAACAAACAAACAAAACCCACAACCTTTTAGAAATAAAGCCAGATATAAATAAAAAATTTATAAATCTGAACACCAATAAGGATAGTTACCTCATTTTACAAGTGAGAAAGAAAAGTCAGAAGAGCTATTTGAGAAGATAAAAAGCATACTAGCTTCAGAAAACATACCATCTGATTTTCAGGGAATGATATGGGCAAAAATGTTCTTGATCTAATAGTCTTGGCAAACTTACTATCTATCAATATTTAAATAAAAGTCTAGAAATGTAAGGACAAAGTAACGAGAAGAAACAATGTTTTCGAATGAGGCAATAAAAATGAGTTTATAAGCATGAAGCTTAATCATTCCCCTGTTACTGTTATCCTTAAGATGCCAACAGAGAAGAAAATAATAACAAAAAGTATAAAACAAAGTAGTTACATTAAAAAAACAATATCAGAAACATAATATGGCTGATGAATCCTGCCAGGGTGATCAAGATTCACATCAGCAAGATGCCCACGGCTTTCTACTCTACCTGTTCAGGAATTAAACACGGGGCCTAAATGCCTCCTTGTGGTGGGTATAGTTAGAAACCACTAAAGCATCCAACACGTACAGGAAAAACCCTTGAAAAGAACTCTTAGTTAAAAAAGGATGAATTCTTCCTTAGAACAGAACAAAGAACAACGGACTTGTGAGTGGTGAGGAGCACATATGTACAGTCTAAAACTTATGGGTAAGTGAGTGGTGAGGAGCACATATGTACAGTCTCAGAGTACTTCCTCCAGAACTGGTATTAATTTCAAAGAGGAATATGTTAACTTCACAGTAGAGAACTAGAAGCAATCATCCTAAGCAAATGACCACCATTCATCTCATCGATGTGGCAGACATCATATATACCCTGAGGAAATTGATAGTCACCATCTACCTGTATAATTCCTACTGAATTAAATCATAAAGGAGATTCTATAAAGTAACCAACCTAAGCTCTTCAAAATATCATAATCAAAGGGAAAAGTGGGGATTAAGAGGCTATCTAGGGCAAAAGAGAATAAAGAATGCTAATGGTATCAAAAATGATGGCTCATACACCTAATTCTAGTTCTTGGGAGACTAGACAGGAAGATCTCCATGAGTTTCAGCCTAGCCTGGTCTATAGAATGAGATCCTGTCTCAAAAAACCAAAGAGGAGGGCCAGGCCTGTAGTCCCCAGAACTCACGAGGGAGAAGCAGGCAGATATTTTTTTAATTTATGGCCTGCCTAGTCCATATATCAAGTTCCTGGCTAATCAGGATTACACCGTGAGAAGAGAAGGAAGGAAGAAGGGGAAAGAAAAGGAAGTGATGACAATAATGTGACAGTAATACAGCTGAGTGTAATATGTGACCCTGAGTTGCAAAATGATTAGGAGACAAAGCAATAAAGAGCATCACTTATCAAGTGGTAGTGTATCTAGATGAATTATAAATTAGCTAACAGCATTACATTAAATTTCTTGACTTTGATAATGGTAATTTAGTTACAAAAAAGATAACACATAAGAAATTAGAGACCTAAAAATATAACTGTTTAAAGGTTAAATCACATAATACCTATTACTACTCTTAACTGGCTAAAAGACTTAAAAATTGTACAGCAGAAAAGAGACTAAAGGCAAAAGAGGTAAAGCAAGGCTATCAGTATTTCAGTGGCAGTATGTATGTTTAGCCATGTATAAGGTTATATACACATAGGTTTCATCCTCAGAACCAAAAATTAAAATATAAAAATAAAACAAGGGCTGGAGAGATAGCTCAATGGTTAAGAACACTGGTTGCTTTTTCAGGGGACCCAAGTTTGATTCCGAGAAGCCACTTGGCAACCCACAACTGTCTATAACTCTATTTCCTAAGGACCCGATGCCCTCTTCTGGCCTCTCCCAAAACCAGGTATGTACAGACATAAACGTGGGCAAAGCACCCATACACATAAAAGATAAATAAAAATTTTAAAAATGAAACCACCAACTGGATAGAACAAAATATAAACAAGTAGGAATGACTGGCAATAAGAGTCACACACTGTAACTGGTTTACATACCGATTTACAATCAGCAGAAAGACAAAATGAAAATTAGCAAAATGACTTGCAAATTATTACTACCCTGATAGCAGAGTGAGAAAAAAACTATTCACTTTCTAAAATAAGTGCTATACTGTTTGTTGAAATCAACAGCTTATTTATTTTTAATTAGCAAGCTTTCAAAGACCATTTTCTACTTGTTCTGTGAATGAACATTTCTTTTTCTTGGAGCGTAGACTTTTAGCCTTGAGCATTATTTTGCTCACTACTAATAAAAATGTGTATGCTGAAATTGTATGTGAATTTTTTTCTAATATACAACTCTAGATTTTCAGATTTAGCCAGGTGTGGTGCTGTACACCTGTAATCCCAGGACCTGGGAGATGAAGGAAGGAGGGTCAGAAGTTCAAGACCATTTTCAGCTACAGAGTTGGAAGCCAGACTGGACTATATGAAACCTTACCTTTAAGGAAAAAAGAAAAGGCAAGAACTGTATTTTACTCAACTTTAATAAGATCTAATATAATTCTTAGTATATATTACAAACCAACAAGTAATTGTTAACAAGTAACATACAGCTATGTAAACCATATAAAATTAATGTGAAGGTATCACTGAAGAATTAAAATGATGAAGTGTTTGTATAATATGGAAAAATGTGTTTTCTATCTGTGTAAAAGCAGCAGGCATACAGCAAGGTTAGTGCAGAGGCAGAGAGAAGGGAGGGAGGAACAGGACTAGGAGGAAAGAACACTCTTGCTTATATGCATCAGGTTGCACAAGCACAGACAAGCACAGACAAGCACAGGCTCAACAGCTCTAATCCAAAATGCTCCACATCTGAACCTTTCTGAGCAAGCTGACACTACTAGTAGAAAACCCCATCCCTAACCTTACATGACGGTCACAGTCAAAACACAAGTGCAGGGGGGAAAAAAACAGGACCTGTGACCTCACCCTTGGATCCCATCTGTAAGATACCCCTCCCCTCTCTCTCTCTCTCTCACACACACACACACACACACACACACCACGCACACTTACACACAAATACAAAATCTGAAGCCCAAGACAGTTCTCATCCCAAGTGTTTCAGACATAGGCCCCTCAGCTTGCGGCACCCAACGACAAGGGCAGTCAGGATAGTTGAATAATATGAACAGAAGACAATGTCTCAGAGCTTCAGAGTAGACCATAGCTTATATTTTGAGAGACAACCTAGAACAATGTCATATTGACAATTCTAAAGATTATCTCCTGCTGTGTTCTTTAGCTTCTAATAATTGGGGTAACCACTGATTACCATCGGGAATATTTCTGAGAGTTAAAGAAAATGTTATTAATAATTATGTGGGAACAACAGACATAAACTAAGATCCATACAAACCAGGATATACAGCCGCCCACTTACAGTTCACTTCTGGCCACCTAGACTCTTCCTCAGTAATAATCATTTTTTAAAAACTACATTCCTTTTTCTTGTATATTTCTTCCTCTTCTTACCCAAACCAAACAGGAAAAACATAAAAGTTACCATCTAGAAGTTATAGTTGTTTGATACTGCCTACATTAAAAAAAAAAAAAAAAAAATCTAAAAAACTCTATCAACGACTTGATGAACATATGCCACAAGGTAATAATGGTAAGCTATGCCAAAAATAAGATTTCATCTCACTCACTAAACAGCCAAATAAATAAATAAATAAATAAATAAATGAAATCCAATCAAAAGAACTACCAGTTTGATGTGGAATCCCCAGAAGGAACAACTGTTTAGGAACAGAGGCATGATATCATCAGTGCTTGCATAAGCAGAAGTACAGCATGTCTTACCTTGAGAACTCTGGGAGGACTCTGTGGAAGAAGAACTACTGTCTGTGTAACCCTGTGGTTCTTCTTTTCCTTCCTGAGCAGATGAATTACCGGCCTCTGCTACCCTGGATGCTTGCTGTAACGTTTCTGTTACCAGCTGCCTTGTTTGTTCACTAACAACTGTAGCTTGAAATGTCACTGGTTTGGGTTTAATGAGAACCTAGAAGAAAAGCAGAAACATGCCCAGATGAAATATCATAGCCCCATTTAAATGCTAAATTAGCCATGCATGGTGGTTTATACCTATAACCCTATCACTTGGAAGACAGAGGCTGAAAGACTGTCATTAATTCGAAGCCAACTTTGGCTAGGATAAAAGCCTGTCTAAAAAACAAACAAACAAAACAAACAAACAAACAAACACTAAACTTACAGATCATTTTCCAGATACACAAATTACATCATGCATATTTATCATCAGGCTTTGGGCACAGTATTTCTTACCAAAGACTAAAATCCACAGATGAACTAGAGCTAAGCTATGTACAATATTTTAAGTGGTATATGCCAGATCATAACAGCTTTAATTCACTTTGTTTTTTTAATGTATGTGTCTGTTTATATACATGTGCACATGTATGTAGGGTCCCTCAGGGACCAGAAGAGAGTCTTGGATCTTCTGGAGCTGGAGTTGTAAGCCTCCCAATGTGTGTGCATGGAATGATACTCTGATCTTCTGCCAGAACAGCAAGCACTCATGACCACAGAGCCATCTTGTTAGTCTCCCAAAGCTATGATTCTGACAAGTATTTTCACTGTTTTTTTTTTTCTAACTTCAGAAATCATTTTTCAGTATATCTATCACAGTAACAACCACAAGCTGAGTGGTAGGAAAAAAAAGAAAAAAAATACATGTAAACTAGACTCTTTAGAATTTTTTTTAACCAAAGTATCTGTCTGAGCTTTCTTTCTCAACTTGTATTAACAGAATAAAACCAAGACCATGATTTGTTCATCCCACCATTTTTCCAAGTCTCTTTTAGTAAGAAACCAAATGAAATTCCTGACACACCTGCACAAAGCAAACTGCAGGAGATCTAAGTCATCTCTCAAGGAACCACAGAGGAAAACTGATATAAAGTGCTATCCGCAGAAGCAAGAGGTCAACTCCTGCAAAGTTAAAAGCTCAGACACTAAAACAAGTAAACCGGAAAAAAAATTCATACTGATACATTACCCTTCAGTATCTGGATTCTAGAAATTTAATTGGATTTATGGAATAAAAATACTGACTCATACTCAATACTACCACCATCACCATGAAAAAGAATAATATTGATTTATATATGAGGCTCTATTAAAACACTGATTTCCCTTAGTTTAAAAAAAAAAAAAGATTTCTGTTATACTTTACATGGTGAAACAAATGAAATCATTACTGCTGAATTCAATAAATAACTTAAGCTTATAACAAAACTACTTTTTAAAATATATAAACAATGGCTATAGTTTTGAAGGAACAGATTCGAAAAGCCAATTATGAGTTTAGATAAATACCTTTTACAAAAACTCTACAATTCTATTTCTCAACCGAAGCTGATATTGCTTCCTTTGATAGTCTCAGAAAAGTAGTCCAAAGCACCTACAAAGTCAACAGCCTACCAAGGTAAGATTACACCCTGGTTCTCAGACTTCTAGACTCTGAAAGGGAACTATCACCAGCATCTGTTATGTGGGCCTGGAATCAAACTATCTTTCGACAGGCAGTGGTGGCGCACTCCTCTAATCCCAGCACTTGGGAGGCAGAGGCAGGCGGATTTCTGAGTTCGAGGCCAGCCTGGTCTACAGAGTGAGTTCCAAGACAGCCAGGGCTACACAGAGAAACCCTGTCTCAAATAAAAAAAAAAAAAAAAAAAAAAAAAGCAAAAACAAAACAAAACAAAAACTCCAGAAAACAAACAAACAAACAAATAAACTTTTATAAGTAAAGCACCTGTGCAGGCCCTGTCAACTCATAGAAAGAAACTAGTTTCCAGTGCTCTGACCTTCCTCAGCTATCCAGTTCTCACAGTCACAAACATCTTCAGGAAATTTTATCCCAAAAGAATTCTCTTCCCTGCCTTTGCTCATATTGTGACAGATACATGCAGATATCTTTAAAAGTACTGAGGAAGAAAAAAAGGCAGGCTTTGAGAACAGATTAATAATATGCATTCAGGGGCTGGAGAGATGGCTCAGTGGTTAAGAGCACTGACTGCTCTTCTGAAGGTCATGAGTTCTCAAATCCCAGCAACCATATGATGGCTCACAACCATCCGTAGTGAGATCCGATGTTCTCCTCTGGGGTGGCTGAAGAAGTACACTGAAGCTACAGTGTACTTACATATAATAAATAAATAAATCTTAAAAAAAAATAATATGCATTCAGTTTTTTGAAAACCTGTTTCTTTTATCAGCCTATTGATCTTTTTTTCCTTGACATTTCTACGAGGCTAGGCATAGGCAAGCCCTTAGTCCTACAAAAGGCAAGCTGATCTCTGTGAGTTCAAGGCTAACCTGGTTTACATAGCAAAACTCCAGGACAGTCTGACTACATAGAGACATAGAGTTTGCCTCAAAATAGATAGATAGATAGATAGATAGGCAGGCAGGCAGGCAGGCAGGCAGGATGGATTGAAAGGAGGGAGTTAAGAAGGGAGAAAAGGAAATTTCTACCAGGGAATTAACCAAAAGTCAATCCATCTTACAGCATACCTGTGTTTTCCCCTGTTGTCCATAGACAATTTTTGTTGGAATGATTTTAGCTGCTGGCTGGACTGTGGAACCTATTCCTTTGGGCTGTGTTACAATCATTTTGGTGATGGGTCTCGTAGCAGTAATTATTGCTGGCTTGGCTCCAGTTGGCACTGTCTGAAGAGTCTTTTCTCCCTAAATTGAAGTCAATTATTAAAGAGACGTATATGCATTTAAATGATTAAAAACAAACAAAACAAACAAATACACAAAAAGAGAACTGTCCTTTCACTGAAAAAGCAAAGAAAAATTTTGCCAGGATGTGGAAAAGGCTGTAGATTATGCAACAAAGTACAAGATATCTAAGTGATTATAAAAACTTGGGCTTCGTTGAAATATATTACAAGTCATATAATCAATTTCTAGCCAAAAAAGAAATTATTCCTCATGAGTATGTTTTGAAAAATCATCATATCTAAGAATTTATACCACCTCATTCATAGAATACCTATATTAAAACAAATTTCTGGAAGAATATACACATACAAAATAAGTCAGGCATATATTATAAAGGTATATAGTAGGATATCTGTATAAACAAGTATGAGAGAGACAAAAAGAGTAGAGATAGTAACATTCTTTCTAAGGTTATATGGAGGAAAGGGGGAAGAAAACATAAAGCATTTCTCATATTTTCCTAGTATGTTAACAATACCACTTTACACTTTAGTCCATTATAAATTTAAGCCCATTAACCTTTCAATGTTTTCTGAATTTTTACCTGCTTTACTGTCTGTCTGCCTTTTTTTCTACTTCTTTTTTTTTTTTTTTTTTTTTAACTAGGCAAAGAATTTATTAACCTTTTCCAAACTTTATTCCCAGGCTTCTTCAGCTTAATTTGCCACAAAGAATGAATTAGGTATAAGCAAAAACTGAAAAGAGCTGCAGTGTCTGGGGGGCTTGGGCTTAAAAATATTAAAGATCTAGATTTTTATCAGATCCATAATAAACAAAAAAATTTTAAAAAGCAGTCATGATATAAAATAGCAGCTCCTGTAACTTCTGTAAGTGTCACCTTCTTCAGAAGTTGCTTCAATTCAGTTTGCCTCATTCTTAGAAGCCTCATCAAATTCCCCACCAGATCTGGAACTTCATCATCATCATCCTCTCCAGTAGCAAGTGGTGCTTTTCCGTCCACAGATTGATTGGGCAGAGCTTCAGCCAGTCTCCTTAAACTAGTCAGACTGTCTGCACCAAGCTGGTTGAGGATGCTGGGAAGCATTTCTGTCAGCTGCTTTGTCTCAGTGTGGCCTGTAATGGTGAAGGTGTTTGCTGCCAGAGACGCCTGAACTTTAGGGTTGTTAAAATGGATCACTGTTCCTTGGTTTGTAAACATGTTCACCTCTTTAATACCAGAGATATTGTTTACCCCTAATTTCTTTAAGGAGAACTGCAGTTTTTTATTGTCTGCTGTGGCTGTTCTGTGAACCACCTTCTTCTTTCTACGAGCAGTTCCTTTTCCACCAATGTGCACTTGTGCCTGCAGTTTAGCGAGTTTTTCCTGGTTCATGATCGTTTCTTTTATCTTGTCGGAGTGGAGATAGGGCCGTGCGGGGAACTAAAGTTCACGCTCAGAGGGTCTCGGGCAGACCAGCTGAGAGAAGGTGCACACACGCGGGGACGCAAGATCTTTTTTTCTACTTCTATGTGTGCATGTGTGTGTAGTGTTGGAGTATGTGTGTGTGGTGTTGGGAGACTGAGCCCAGGATCTCACAAATGCTAAGCGAATCTTCTACCACTAATCTATAACCTCAGTCCATTGTTTTCTTCTGTAGTACTATTTCCTGGTCATATTTTTAATCTCAGCACAGTTTTATTTGAATTTAACTGAATTAAACTCAAATATAGTAATTTATTATTAATTTTTAAATTAAAATTAATAAAATTAAGAGTTGGCAATTTCCACATTGTCATTTTCTTAATTTTTAGCTATCATTATCACAGATGTGTGAGCTTTTAAACTTAGCAGTTGGTAAACTGAGAGCAGTTGAGCTGTCTAAAAAGCAACCATTGAGAATTCAGATCTTAATCCAAGTCCAAACATTACAAACATAACTATCAACTTCAACTATCCAAAAGAAGCAAAGTGTCTCCAATCAAGGAGTTATTTCAAGTTTTACATACTGTTTGCAGCAGCATTCTCAGAAAGAGCTCTGATTGATCCTGCTGATCTGTAAAAGACTTGACAGCCTATTCAAACACTGTGACCCAAACAAAGCCAGCTTGCAGAGTGTTATTTGAGAAAGTTCACGTGTGGTGGGCCTGCACAAGATGCAGGCAGGGTATAAACACATGCTCTGTGTGCTGAAGATGATGGTCCTAAAGGCTGATTTCCTAGCCTGATTTTACTAGCATTGCCTGCCAAACTACTGCTAAATATCTATTAGAAAAAAATTCACATGTGATCTGAGATCTCCCATAGCAGATAACACCCTTTTATAAATCCAAACACTACAGAATCCTAGCTTTGCTGTTGACTTACTAATGCGAACTCAGCTGGACCACTTTCAGCATTTTGAAAGACGGTGATACATAAGCTTTTATCTGTCTTCTAGAGAGGTCAGGAAAGGTAAGGATGCCACTGAGTCTGAGTGCTTAAATACCAAGAACAGTAAGAAACCAGTGACTGAGAACTTCCCATGTTTTAGACACTGCTCTAAGCATTTTCAAAACACCTATCATCACCCAATGTAGACATGAAGAAATAAAATATTGCACTGGTTAGATAAGTCATCCATGGTGAGACACAAAACCTAAGTGTGTCTACCTCTAACCTCTTAACAATTGCCATCAGAACCTAAAATGGGAAAATAAAAAAATAAACAACAAACTTTAAGTAACAAATGCCCATCTATGAATTTTATTTTAAACTCAAATATTTCTCTTTTGTCCAGCCTAAATCAAATGCTAAACTACTGACCATAAGAAGGAATAGAATTCCTTCAAGTCTTCCTGCAGCTAAGCCAGCAGGATTCTCCATTTGAAGGAAACTAAACACTTGAATCATGGTAACAAGGTACCTTGCTATGAGCAGTCATAAACAACATGCTTTCAGATTGCTGTATAACATGGCATCAGTTGATGATGGATTACTGAGTGTGTTTACGGTCTTACTTACTCCAGCATTTAGCAATGTTGTGACAACGTTTTTGCCAGGGAGGCCTTGAATAGTCGTTCCTTTTCCTGTAGTTTTTTGTACAACAATCACGTTAGGCTTGGAAGTCATTGGGATTGTAGTGATTTTGGTAGTCGTTCCTTAGAGAAGGGGGAGAAAAGGAGGCCTGAGTTAAGGACTGGTGATACTTGGTTGTTTCTAAGTAATCCATGTCTAAACAATGTCAACTGTGGGTGAATGAGTGTGGTCCTAAGGACAAAACTGAAGACGTGGAGTAGTAGCTTCTAAATCATCCCAGAATGATAAATTCTAAGGACTGACTGGTTTTTTGGTTTGGTTGGTTCTTTTTATTTTGTTATTTGGGGTTTTTTTTGTTTTTTTTTTGGTTTGGATTTTTAACATTTTTGAGACAGGATCTCACTAAATAGCTCTACCTGGCCTAGAATTCACCATATATACCAGGCTGACCTAGAACTCAGAGATCTGCCAGCCTGTCTCTGCCTCCTGAGTGCTAGGATTAAAGTAAAGGCATGAGCTACCATATTCACCAAGAATTGAGTCTTAAAGCAATCTTTGAAAATCTAAGGACCTAACACACCAGATTCCAAATCTAAAAATATCACTATCCATTTCCCCATCAACAGTCTTCCATGACCAGTTTAAAATTAAATAAAAATCTTAGTTTATGACATGTGTTTCTCTGAAGTCTAATATTAAATTTATGTCCATCATGATGGAAAAACCCTTCAAAAAAGGAACATTAGAGGCAAATGTCAAAATTCACTAAACTGTAGAAAATAAATGTATGAAAAGATGTTAAGTTACACACAGCTATGCATAATTGTGTCTCTAACTGCAGCACTTGAGATGTGAAGGCAAGAAGAGTGTGAGTCCTAGACCAGCCTGTGCTAGAGTGATGCCCTGTCTTTAAAAAACCAAAATGAATTTTAAGTTAAAAAAAAAAAGAACCAAAGTGAATACAGATTTGTAGAGCAAGTAACTGTCAATGTATACTTCTGAATGCGCAGAACTCTAAAGATTCCAAGGATGAAATACTTACTTACAAAATTATTTTCAGTTATTAAGGTCTACTTTCTTATATTAAATGAGATAATTCAGCTTCAGAAAAACAAGTATCTCATGCTCTCCTCCATATCTGGATCGTAACATTTAATGTTTGTAAGCATGAAAATGAGAGGCTCTAAGAGTGGAACGTAAAATGTGAAGGAGGAAGAGCAAAAGGTCCCATGGGACATAACTGGAAAGGGGGCTACTAGGAGTAGGAGGAGAAAGGAGGGACAGGATGGGACACAAGTAAAGAAAACACAAAAATAATTTGTTTGAAAAATGGCGTAATGAAGCCTAATTTAGTGTATAGTAGTTAAAAGCTCTCCTTTTTAAATGTATATATCCACTGACAGAAGCATATTGTGGCCTTTCCACTACAACCTGCTTCTCTCCCACCTATCAAATCTACTTACTATCACACTCATGTTCCATATTCTAATCATCCAAGTTAGAAGTCCTGGTACAAACCTTGGTTCCTGCCAAGGGAATAGGACCTTTTCATGTCCCTGACTGCTCAGTGTTTAGCACAGAGGGTGGCAATTCTTTTATAATTGTTTCTGTCAGTGCTCTCAGTTCCTCAGTAATGTATCCACACAAGTGCAGTCCACTCTGCTCTCCTGCTTCCCTACTAGTCCTGCATTTCAAGTCTTACAGTTTTGATATTCCATACCAAATCAACACCCTAAATGAAACCCTCTACACCAAGAATCTGCAACGGACTGAACTTGGTTTTTTTTTTTTTTTTTTTTTTTTTTTGGTTTTTCGAGACAGGGTTTCTCTGTATAGCCCTGGCTGTCCTGGAACTCACTCTGTAGACCAGGCTGGCCTCGAACTCAGAAATCCGCCTGCCTCTGCCTCCCAAGTGCTGGGATTAAAGGTGTGCGCCACCACCGCCCGGCCGGACTGAACTTGTTTTAAAGAGTATTCCTAATCCCCACTGTATCTGCTTTCAACTTTCCCTCTTGAACGTCATAGGGACATGTGGGATGAACACGCAGGGAATGGCACATGCAGGATGGTACAGCTGAGAAAGACATGTTTATCATGCCTGATGACTCAATTCAATCCCTAGGTCCCCACATGGTAGAAGCAGAGGACCAACTCCTACAAGTTGTCTCTGACTTCTTACTCCTACCCCCCACCCCATCCCCAAAATATTAAAACCATCAAACAAAAATAGCAGCTTACGCTGGTTCAGGTCCTTAATCTACCAATTTACCATATCAGTCCCTCCTGTTCACAGGAAACAGCATAAAACTGCAAGGGAAACTATGAGGCTTCCCACCACCTACTCCACAAAGCCCAAACTCCTGAATGGAGCTTTCAATGTGCTGGCAGATTAAGATTAGTCAATACACACCTTTCCATAAATGTGCTGAGTTCATATTGAACATATTAGACCTGAATCTATTTTTCGTTCCTACAATTTTCTGTGCCTAAGAAAGTAGGCAGATCATATTTTTCTACAGGCCTACGCAGTACATGATTAAGTACAGAATGGGCATTCAATAAAAACATGCCTAATATATTCTTAAAAATATTACATAAAGCTGTATTCTTTTCCACTGGAAAAATAATAACATTCCTTATTAGAATTTCAGATTCACATATTATATGAAATAATCTTACATCAAGAATAAGAAGAGCCAAGCTGGGCAGTGGTGGTACACGCCTTTAATCCCAGCACTTGGGAGGCAGAAGCAGGTGGATTTCTGAGTTCAA
>JADRCD010201902.1:0-13465 GCA_019843815.1 Montemys delectorum
TAAGCTCCGTTTTCTACTTCCTAAGAATTTATGTCCAAATTTCCAAAATGTGTAACTAACACCCCGTGGAAAAACACCAAGGAACTTCAACTCAATATGCTAAACTTGAACTCATTCTTTTAAAGATTTATTTATTTTATGTATATGAGTACACTGTAGCTGTATAGATGGTTGTGGGACTTCATGTGGTAGTTGGGAGTTGATTTTAGGACCTCTGCTCGATACAATCAACCTCGCTTGCTCTGGCCCAAGGATTGATTTATTATTACAAATGAGTCCACTGTAGCTGTCTTCAGATGTACCAGAAGGGGGCGCCAGATCTCATTAGGGATGGTTGCTAGGATTTGAACTCACGACCTTCGGAAGGGCAGTCAGTGCTCTTACCCACTGAGCCATCTTGCCAGCCCTGAACTCATTTTTAAAGAGTCTTAAGACTTTTCCGGACTCACTGCATCCCGGCCCATGCTTTCATCATCTCTCACCCGGATCACTGCCCACTTATTTAAAACATTTATTCCACTCCCTCAAGTAAGCATCCTCCACATTCTTTAACTCTGACGTTTGTCCCGAATACACTCAACCAACAACTGTTTGAAAATCCTCCCCTCATGGTGTAATAAACGGTCTTTACATTCCAAAGTCAGGCCTTAGATTCCTCCAAGATCAGCTTTCAGATCCTCCAACACTAAATTTACTTCTCTTCCTGTGTTACCCGGCCGCCTTTCCTCCCTTACAACCTCGCCAGTCTGGGCAAGGACTATCACAGGTTAGGGAGCCAAGCCGACTCTCGGCCAGTGTTTACTGAATGTCCAGCGCAGCTGACTGACGTCACATCCGACATCATCCGACATCCGGTGGTGTCTTCCGCCGTCGCTCTCGGAAAGGTTCGCACACCTTAAGAGGTTTCAGCCTCTGAGCTAGAGTTCCTGACTGTCGTTGACCTCCTTCTTTGCAAAGGCCCAGAGCGCCAAGTCTGAGCTCTGAGTCTGGGTCTGCAGCCGCAGGGCCCAGCCCAGGGTGGAATTTGTACGAGATTAGCGCGGGCGGGCGGGCGCTGCCTGGACGCGGACCCTAGCGCCGGAGCGGCCCTCTCTAACCCTCCGTGGCGTTTCCTCCGGAGCTCTCGCGAGAGGAGCCGGGGAAAGATGGCCGCGCCGGGTCTTTCCGAGTGAGGAGGCGGCGGCGGCGGCGGCGCCTGGCGTCGTGTGGTCGGTCGTGGGCTCTTGAGCCGCGGCTTTCCTCGTCCGAGACGAGGGCCGCCGCCTCCGGGAGATGTGCGTGTCGCGGACCCGCGGTCGCCCCGGGAGTTCATGCTGCGTGCTAGGCTCGCGGCCGCCGCTCTAATCGCCCGGCGCCGCCGCCGCCGCCGCGCCGGCTCGGCCCGCGGTGAGCCTCCCGGAGCCCGTCCCGCGCGCCGCGGCGGCGATGACCGGGGAGAAGATCCGCTCCCTGCGGAGGGACCACAAGCCCAGCAAAGAGGACGGGGACGTGCTGGAGCCCTGCGAGGAGGAGGCGACGGCCGCGCTCGGCGGCGCCTTCACCGGGGGCAGAAGCGGACCTGGCGGCAGCGGCAAGGGCGGCAAGGCCTGCCATAAGATCTTCAGCCACCACCACCGGCTGCAGCTCAAGGCGCCCGCCGCGCCCGGCCCCGGCGTTCCGGCCCCGCCGCAGCACAACGCAGTGACTGCCACCTGCCCGGCCCCGGCCTGCCTGGGCAGCAACCCCGCCTTGGTCGCCGACGGAGGCGGCTGCCCCTCGCTCTACCCGGTTCACGAGTGCGTCTTTAAGGGGGACGTGAGGAGATTGTCCTCGCTCATCCGCACGCACAATATCGGACAGAAAGATAATCATGGTAAGCTTTGCTTGGTTTGCTTTAATTTCCGTCCTCTCGGGGTTCCCGGCCGCTTCTCCCGCTCGGTGATTTCCTCTGGCGGAATCCCCCCCCCCCGCCCCATCTCCCCGGGTCTTTCAGGTGCAGCGTACCAGGGGTCGGGAGTTTGGGTCTTAAATGGATGCGGAAAGGATGTTTTCGTCTAGTTTACCTGAGCATCTCGGGACAAGTTGCCTTGTCTCTGCGGCAGTCTTTCCGTGCGCCAAAACGTCAGGCTATCACATCCAGGCAGGTCTTCTTGGTTTTAGGGAACGTTCCTCCCACCCCACCCCCCTGCCCCCCTTCTTGGAGTTTTAACTTTGGAACATGCATTTTGCCGGTTTTCATCACCCAGGTACGGAACCCATACCGCAGTGAGTTTTATCTGTCACTGATCTTGTGCTGTAAACACTGGTTTTTGAAAAGCCATACAGAAATTTGTCCGCATTTAATTTCCCAAAGCAATTGAAGACACTTAACAGTAGCTGTTTCTTTTTGTTGCTCTTTCCACACTAGTGAGACTGAGAGTAAAGACAAACTATAGTTTTCATTATAAAGTTTTAGCCACATGTTTGAGAAAGCATGGCATATTTAGTAGTGAACGATATTAATATCTACTTTTGGCTACATCTTGTCAGGAGATTTTTTTTTTCTCCTTTTAAGCCACAAGGTTTTTTTTTTAAGATTTATTTGCATCCTTTTTTTTTTTTTCGTGGTGCTGTGGATTGTATCTAAGGCCTTGTGTAATCGTCATTGTTGAAAATATTTTCAACGTTTTATTAATAGGCCATTTTAAACTTAAAAGTTAGCAAATATTGTTGGCAGTTGTTTTTAACCTGACAATTATAAATTAAGTAAACTGCTCAAGATGGTATTGTACATTAGTGCACAAAATGGTTTTGCACATTAGTGCAATACCACCTGTGAAAATATTTCATTGGTTTGTAGGTTTCTTATCTAAAATTAGAACAAAAATAGAAAACAAAAAATTAATAATTGTCTCTTGGTTCAGGTTTCTGTCTTTGTCTTCTGAATTTGTAATACGATCTGTAGTCATAATGTCACCACCTATCATTTTATCATAAATCAAATACAAAAAGACTTTGAAGCTGTTTCCAAGTTCTCATTTCTACTTTTAGTTTATCTTACTCTGCTGTTGTAACAAACACATTTGACTGCTACCGAGAATTAGATCCTGACTTAAACAGTTGAATTGTGTAGCCCTAGTGTATTGGTTAGTAAGATGTTATTTAGACATGGTCTAGTAGTAGCTGTGTTTTATCTTTGCCTTTAGATCTTAGTTACATGCCTTAAAGTTGCTTTGAAAATGGTCAAAACATTCCTTTTGCAAGTTAATGTTCTTTAAAAGATAAGTGGGTGTCATAGGAACTATAGAAATTTTGGAATTACTGATCGTTGGGCTTCTAGTTATGTATTTATCTTTTGTTGTTGTTGTTGTTGTTGTTGTTTTTCCGAGACAGGGTTTCTCTGTATAGCCCTGGCTGTCCTGGAACTCACTCTGTAGACCAGGCTGGCCTCAAACTCAGAAATCCGCCTGCCTCTGCCTCCCAAGTGCTGGGATCAAAGGTGAGCGCCACCACCGCCTGGCATATTTATCATTTTTTAAAAGCTAAATTCTTTTCAGAGTAATTAGGATTTTATCCTTAAAGGATACTCTTGTCCTTTACCCACCAAAATTCACTTTTTGAATGAAATATTTGTATTTCATTTAGCTGCCTTAATATCACTTAGGATCCAAGCAGCTGTAGGCTCTTGCCTGTAAAAAGGCAACCGTGCCTCTTTGTGGCACAGTAAGGGCAGAGGCAGGCACTGCTGTGCTTTCCTGTAGTTTCCTAATTAAACTCCTGCCTAAACTCTAAGATCAGTAATATTTTTAACCGAGTTTATTAATGTATGCCTGCATGTGGAATCCAAGGACAATTTGTGGAGAACTAAGTCTCTCTCATTCACTATGTAGGTCCCGGGATTGAGTTGAACTCAAGTTGTCCCGCTTGGGAGTGTCAGTACCTACAGAGTTGTCTTTATCCTGTTCCGTTATTTCAGTGTAACTTTTACTCTAGTGGCTTCCCCCTCCCCCAGCATAGCTATTATTTTTTTTTCTTTTTCTTTTTTTTAAGATTTATTTATTTATTATATGTAAGTACACTGTAGTTGTCTTCAGAAACCTCAGAAGAGACCATCAGATCTCATAACGGATGGTTGTGAGCCACCATGTGGTTGCTGGGATTTGAACTCAGGACCTTCGGAAGTGTAGTCAGTGCTCTTAATCGCTGAGCCATCTCTCTAGCTCCTAAATTTATTTCTTTTAGATTTATTTTATGTGCCTTTCTTTGTTTCTTCAGCTCTGATTTCAAGCATATGCTACCACATCCATCTTTTTTTTAAAAAAATTATTTTATTATTTTTTTAATGCGCATTGGTGTTCTGCCTTCATGTTTGTATGAGGATGTCAGATCTTGGAGTTACGGACAATTATGGGCTGCCCTGGGTGCTGGGAATTGAACCTGGGTCCTTTGGAAGTTTCATCAGTGCTGTTAGTACTCTTAACTGCTGAGCAATCTCTCTAGCCTCCATACCCAGCTTTCAGATCAAGGACTCAAACACAGGTCCTCAAGGTGGTTTAGCAGGCATTTGATCAGTTGAATCCATCCCTGTATTTTTACTTTTTAAATGGACTTTGTCAGAAGATTTTCTTAAAAGGCCTTTACTGAGTTTCTATTAAAAAAGAATCCAGACGGGCACAGGTTTGCTTTGTAGAACTTTGCTAAGGTTCTATAGCCTTAGAAACTATGAGGTTAAAATTAGAAATAATGACCCACGACGTTGAATTCTAGCATTCTTGGAGGCAGAAGCAGAGGTTCTCTGAGCTGGAGGTCAGTTTGGTCTTCAGATTTCGTTCCAGGGTGAACAGGGCTACACCGAGAAACCCTGTCTGGAAAATAAACAGACAGACAAGCAAATGAAAAAGGGAAAAATGAGAAAACAATAGAGAAAGAAATAGAAATCCTAGAATCCCTAAGCTCGTATCAACCTCTTCATGAATTTCTGCTGGTGGGGACGTGGCCACTGCATTGTAGGAAAGTCAGTTCTAATGTTTGCTTTGTTTTGCAGTAGAGTCCTTTGTGCATGTTTTTCACTTAGTATTAGGAGCCTTGTGGAAAGATTCTGTCAGTAGGTAGCTTTCAGTTTCTGCAGAACTTTTGCATGATTTTAAATTTCTTTGTGGAATGGCATGAGTAAGTGCACTGAGTCATTCATCCACACCACATAGCCTTTTAGAATCTTTGCAGGAGTTGTCATGTGCCCCTCATTTTCCAGTTAGTGCTATCTTCTGTAGCCATTTGTCTTATAATGGTGCTCTGTGAAATGCTTCAGATGATGCCTTCAGGTTTCCATTGCTGTGAAGAGACACTGTGACCAAGGCAGCTCTTATAAAGGACAACATTTAATTGGGGCTGGTTTACAGGTTCAAAGGTTCATTACCATCAAGGTGGGATCATGGCTGCTTCCTGGCAGGCCAGGTGCAGGAGGAGCTGAAGTTCTACTCTTCCACACTGGCACTGGTAGAAACTTCAAAGCTCACCCCCACAATGACACACTTCCTCCAACAAGGCCACACCTCTAACAATACTACTCCCTAAGGGCCAATCATATTCAAACCACCACCTGTGGCTTTTAAAACATAGTAAATACTTAGTGTTTTAAATAAGTAGATGAAAACCCAAGTGACTTTCTGTCCATGGAATATTAGTCTGCTCATCTTCTCTGTGAGGATGGCACCCCTGCCCTGATCTTTTCTGGAACTGAAGTGGATGGTCAGGCAGGGGTGGCCTTGCACAACTTCACAGTCCAAGACCAAAACGGGGCTGGAGAAGTGACACCAGGGTTCAGAGGATTTACTGTTCTTCCAGAGGACCCAGTGCAATTTCCAGCACCCATGTTTGGCTACTCACAGCCCCTTGCAGCTTCTGTTGCCAGGGGATCCATGTAGCCTCCAGGCACCTGAACACATACGGTAAACTTGCACACACACTCTCACACACACACA
This sequence comes from Montemys delectorum, assembly GCA_019843815.1. NCBI lineage: Eukaryota > Metazoa > Chordata > Mammalia > Rodentia > Muridae > Montemys > Montemys delectorum. The sequence continues at coordinate 5,940 of JADRCD010201902.1, forward strand.
CACACATGCTCATAAATGACAAAAATCAAATATATTTTCAAAAAACCTAAAGGTTGAGAAAAAGATTTTATTCAATCATTCATTCATTTCTTAATTTTTTGGAGATAGGCCTGCACTATGTAGCCTTGCCTGTCCTCGAATTCAGAGACCCACCTGCCTCTGCCTCTCAAATGCTGGGATTAATGTGTCACTGTACCTGGCCAGTTTTTATTCTTTTAGTTACGTGTCTGTGAGTGTTTGTCTTGTCTATCTATGTGTGAGTATATACATGGGAATGCAGGTACCTATACAGGTCATAGGTAGCATTTCCCCTGGAGCTTGAATTACATTTAGTTGTGAGCAGCCTGGTGTAGGTGTTAGAAATCAAACTTGTATTTTCTAGAAGAACAGCAAGTGCTCTTAACCACTAAGCCATCTCTCCAGCCCAGATAAAATCTTTTTAATACAGTGTTTTCAAAAAGCAAGTGATCTGCTGTTACCTTGCCTTATCCCTTTTTGCATTTATGTTTGTGTCCCTGTCACCTATCCCTACAATTTTTGAGACAGGTCTTATTGTGTAGTCCTGGCTCTATCCTAAAGCTTGAGGATTTCCTGCCTCAGCTTCCCAAAAACAATTTGCAGTTTTCAAACACAGGACTCTGTAGTTAATCTATTATTTGTATAGTCTTTCCCTCTTGTTTTATATGGAGAGCTTGTTGACTTCTAGTCTGGTTACTATTTAACTTTATTGTTCATTTACTTCTTCAGTTTGGACTGATATTTGGTAAACCTTTTGCTGTATGTTGCTTTTTCCTTGATAAAATGTTGAAGTACAGCCTCTAATTATGTTCAGAAGAACTGTATATTGGGCTTATGAGTAGAAGTTAAATATGACAAAATATCTCGATCTTGTGTTCAAGTATGCCAAATGATTCTGTGTGGATTATTTAATAGTAATTTTTGGAGAACAGGAGAGAAGTTATACCACATTAAAAGTACACAAAATTACTATACCTTTATTACTATATTTTCAGTTATGTTTTTCTTTTTCCTTTTTTTCTGTTTCAAGATGGAATTTCTCTGTGTAGCCTTGGCTGTCCTAGAACTAGCTTTGTAGGCCAGGCTAGACTCAAACTCAGAGATCTGTCTGCCTCTGCTTCCCCAGTGCTGTTATTGAAAGTGTGAGGCATCACCGTCCAGCCACATAAGTTGTTTTCTACTTTAATATAAAATTAGACATTAACACCAAAGAGATGCCTTAATGGTAAAGAGCACTTATAGAGGACTGCAGTTTGCTTCCCAGCATCAATGTTGGCAGCTCATAGCTGCTGCAACTCTGGCTGATCTGACACCCTTTTTTGGCTTCTGTGGGCACACATGCCTGCATGCATAGACACACACATACACATAAATAAATAATGTAATTTTTTTAAAAAAGGATAGAGTCTAGCCTTTACATTGAGTATCAAGGTTTATTTGAGCCACATTTGCTCTGAATAGTTTGGACAGTTTGTGTTTATAATGAACATTAGTGATTTTACTATTTAGTACTTCAGAACTGAAAATGATAAAAATAGATTGAAGACTTGGTTTGGATTGTAGATTGAAGACTTGGTTTGGATTGTAAATTCTGCTTGGTAAGCATGTAGTTTGTTTTTTCCTTAAGTTAAACATCCTAAAGTACACACACACAGATTTTACTCAGAGTACAAGAGAAGCCAGTGTATTTTAGTGTAACAGACCCTGATAGAATTTGGATTCTCCATTGCAAATACCTTTGAGAAATCATTACTACTTAAGTTTTGATGTAGTGTCCAGAGTTCCCTCAGCTATCTGAAACGCTCTGAAAACCTCTTTCTATTTACAACAGTGAGTCTTTTAAAAAGTAGATATTCTTCTTTTACTTCATAACTTATTTTCGATAGTGGTAATTTAATCCAGCCTTTGTTCAGGGTAGGTAAAATGGTTTATAACTAATTAAATGCAGAAACAAACCTTAAAATACGCTCCATTCTAGTATGATATTCACTAAAGAAATTTATATTTTTAATTAAAACATCTTAAGCTGCTCTTGTCATTAGTTTGGACAATGCACTTTGTTTTCTGAATTCCTAATTTTGTTAGAAGCAGCATTTTTTTCATTGACACATTATTTCCACATAATTATGGAATAAATTACTGTAATTTGATACATGTGTTCATTGTTTAATGACCAAATCAGCATAAGTAGTATTTCTGTTTCTTTAGGATGTTTTTGTTTTTTGTGTCTTGGGAACCCTCAGACTCTAACCTCCAGTTATTCTGAATCATAGCTGTAAGCTGTCATTGCCTTATTGTGCCAGACAATGCCTCAGTTGTGTTCTGTGCTGTTGTCCGTTCTGTACTCAGTGTCTACTGGTTTAGCTCCTGTGGCTTCTACAGATGAGTGACAGCTGCAGGATTTGTCTTTCTGTGCCTTGTAACTGGCTTTTTTTTTTTACCTTTACCAAGTGTAATAAGAACAGCAGTATTTGTGTTGGTGCTCCCAGTTTATCTCCCTTCCTTCAATATGATATCTTCCACTTCTATCCATGTTGCCAGAAAAGAGAGTAGAGCTTTTATGGTTGAGTAATATTCCATTGTGTGTGCTCATTTTAAAAGTCTATTTCTGTGTACACTTGATTGACTCTGTGTCCTCACTGCACATGCGTACAGGCATCTCTGACAGAATGGTAGTGTTGCACAACCCTTTAATACAGTTCTTCATGTTGTGGTGGCTTCCAACTATAAAATAATTTTTGTTGCAACTTCATAACTTATTTTGCTGCTGTTAGGAATAATAAAGTACATATCTGATATGACTACTGTGAAAGAGTCATTCAATCCCCAAAGGGGTCTTGTTTGATCATATGATGTTTCACTTTTGGTTTTTCTTTTCCCTCCCTCCCTCCCTCCCTCCCTCTCTCTCTCTCTCTCTCTCTCTTTCTTTCTTTCTTTCTTTGATGAACCTGGCATTGTAAAATACAGTATTGCCAGAATTAAGTTGACCATGAGAGGACATTTAAGCAGCAGTGTAATGTGATTGCCTCTAGAAAGTGCTCTGTCCTGGAAGCCAAATGCAGGCAGCTGTTTAGATCAGGTCTGTAAACACCTGGTGCAGGGCACTAAGTTTACCAGTCCTATTGGCTGTTCCCAGAGCAGCCACAAATCAGAAGACATGAGCTTTAGGCTGGAAAGTTTTGCCATTTGCCAACACTGAGTTGATGATGTCCTGGATCCCTAGATATTCTCATACAGCTTTCAATTCATGAGAAAAATTACTGGGTATTTACATGGAGATTGCTTTGATTTTGCCAACTTGAGTAGTATTGGTGGTGTAATAGTTGCTTTTCATGTGATCAAATACCTGATTAAACAATTTGAGGGAGATGGGTTGTCTTGTGTCCATACTGGGGATGCTCACAGCTGTGGCAAGTGGAAGTGGGTGCTGCTATTATCTCACATCTTGGAGGACCAGGAAGCCGAACATGGGAATTCCCACATTCATGGGGCTTCTTCCTTTACCGCTTTACCCCTGCCTGTGAGATTGTGTTACCTAATACTTTGTCCACTCTGGAAACTTAAAACTGTGTCTGGTCTGCCAGGCATGGTGGTGCAACACATTTAATTAACCTAAGCACTCTGAAGCAGAAGCAGGTGAATGAGTTCAAAGACAGCCCGGGCTACACAGAGACCCTGTCTGGGATGTGGGGTGGGTGGGGTTGGGCAAAAAGCCAGTATTTGACCAACTAATGCTTTGTTCTTACTACATTTAAACTGGTCTGTAAATCTAGTGGTTTTGTTGTATTTAGGTCCTTAATTTTAATTGATGTTTCATAATTTTCAGGGTTTATTTTATACTATTTTATCTTTCACGTTGTTTCACAAACCTCACTTTTCCAGTTCCTTGAATGCTCTGTTGAAGAGAATCTCACAGGAAAGTGCTGTGATTATCAGCTACAGTGAGTACTTAGAGGGGTTAGGGTGCTCATGCCTTGAACGAGAAGAGGAGAAACAGAGTGGTGCTTTTCCTTTCTCTTATGAGACCTGAATTCTTTATTGCAGGATGGGTGAGCAGAAAATAAAGTCCATTTGGGCTATCTCTGAAAGATATTCATTATAAGAGAAAAGGTCATTCTCACAGAAGATGTTAGTAATAATACTTAGAGAAACAGAAGATTTGGGTAATAACTACTTGATTTTTCATTAATCCATTTACAAGGATTACTTCTCTAAAACCAAAGAAAATGAATTAGCTTACAGAGAAACAGGAAATTTAAAATATAAGTGAAATAAATTAAATTTACTTGTTAGTATCTTGACACTATAGCAAATTGTGATATATAAACTGTACTAAAAGTTTATAGAATTGCAGTAAATTGAAAAGATGCAAAATATAAATACAGTGCATAGTGTATACATTTTACTTGAAAATGAAAATAAGAGCAACTGGATTAGAGAACTATTTAAAGATATAAAGGAAAAAAATTTTCAATTTTTTTCTCTTTTGAGACAAAGTTGCATGAAGCTCACTCTGGCTTTGAACTCATAATTCTCTTGTCTTTGCTTCACTGTTGCTATGACTACAGGCATGCCTTCCCACATCTACAAGGAATCCCTGTTAATCTAAAATTAGATGTTATCCCAAAGGCAGAAATATCTTGTACATATATTTTAAGGAAAAGTACTGAAAAGAGATTTTTTTCAAACATTTATTTTCATTGTGTGTATGTATGGTCAAAGGACAACTTGCAGGATTCAGTTTTCTCCTTCCAGCATATCTGTCCCTGAGATTCCAATTCAGGTTTTCATGTTTGGTAGCAAACACCTTTATCCACTGAGCCATCCAAAAAAAACATTGAAAACTTTTTAAAAATGAAACTTGAAATTTATTCTGAAATATTTCATACCCATAGAAAAGTTGGTAGAATAGTTCAGAGAACCTACAAATTCTTCTCTGATTGCTGGCAGAGTTTTTCCTTCTTGTCACTTCTTCAGACAGTTAGCATAGCTACCATGTGTGGTCTTTATGGTCTTTAGGTCTCCAGTCTCTGGGATCATAGGCAGATACTGATCATTTTATCAGGTTGTCCACAGTGAGCAGTCCTGGAACTGACCCTGAGATACTGAGGAATGATTATATATAGAATTGTGAGAAGAGCTGAAACTATCCCACCAGTTTACTCTAAGCATAGTAGCATTTCCCTAAAGGATAGTGGGCATATTCATACTACTTTTTATTGAAACTAGTTTCCTTTATTTTTAGTTTTACATTTTTATTTTCGTGTATTTTTATTTTATGTATATGAGCGTTTGTCTGCATGTTTGTATGTGTACCACATGTATGTAGTACCCACACAGACCAAAAGAGGGGCATTAGATTTCCCTTGAACAAGAGTTACCAGTGGTAGTAAGCTACCATGCAGGTGCTAGGAACTGAACCTGGGTCCTCTGGAAGAGCAGCCAGTGTACTTAACTGCTGACCCATCTCTGCAGCTCCCTAAAGAGATTCTTTTTTTTTTTTTTTTTTTTTTTTTTTTTTTAAAGAGATTCTTGATATCTTGGTGTTTAACAGTTATTAAAGAACTCATACAGTTGAAAGAACTCTGAACTGCCTGAGGACTAAGACTGATTCTCATTGTTTTCTGTCCCCAAAAGACTGGTAAGATGAGCACCAAAAGGAATCTGAAGCCTTTGGGAACTTCTCAGAGAGTAAATGTCCTGCTGGTTGCTTTGGGCAGGTCAGGGAAGGTACTCTGAGCTACGTTTTTTGCCCCCTTCTGAATTTGTCACAGAAAACAGAAATGTTATTTCTGCTTAAAATTTGTCAATAAAAAACCTGAAGGAGCTGAAACCACATTTAAATAAAATTTCTTGTGTTGTTATGGCTTCTAATTTAATTTTGTTTTCAATTTTAGGAAACACTCCTTTACATCTTGCTGTGATGTTAGGAAATAAAGGTTAGTAAATACTTTTAATGTTTAACTTCATTCATAGTTGCCATTAAAACATCATATTTGTGTATGCACGTGGCTTCATGCATATTACTCCATGTGTATGGAAATCAAAGAACAACTTGTGGAAGTTGGTTCTCCTGCCACATGGGTCCTGGAGATTAAAGTCAGGTTATCACCTGTTGGTATCAAGAGCCTTTACCCAGTGGGCCATCTTGTCAGCTTCAGTTTTGTCATTGAAAATCACTTAACCAGGGGCTAGAGAGATGGCTCAGTAGTTAAGAACACTTGTTGCTCTTTCAGAGAACTTGGTTCAATTCCCATTACTCATATAGTGGTCCACAACCATTTATAAATCTTATTTCCAGGGAATCCAGTGTCCTCTTTTGACTTCTGTAGGTGCCAGGCATGCGTATGGTACACAGACATACATGCAGGTGAAACACACATAAAATGAGTAAATTAAAAAAAAAAACCAAAACCAAAACCAAAAAACCCTTCAGGGCTGGAAAGATGGCTCAGTGGTTAAGAGCACTGACTATTCTTCCAAAGGTCCTGAAAGTTCGGTTCCCAGCAACCACATGGTGGCTCACAACCATCTGCAGTGGGATTGACGCCCTCTTTTGGTATGTCTGAAGACAACTACAGTGTACTCATATACATAAAATAAATAAATAAATCTTTAAAAAAGAAATACCTTTATAAGCCATTGGTTTCAGGGAATACTGATAAGCAGCCATAAGAAATACATGTTTCTAGGTAAAATCCATTTGAGATAAATTGAATTATTAAAATTGGCAATTTACCCTAGAACATTTGAAGTACTAGCATGAGCTGTAACTAAGTTGGGGCAAGCGTAGGATTGTGGTGAATTGTATCCACAGGTATTTGAGGTTCCCACTTCTTCATGAGTTCTTTAAGAGACAAGCACCTAGTGGAAAGAATTTTGGGTAAGACTTGAATAGATGATTCAGGACCTGCAAACAGTATTTTTATCCTTTTTTTAATATTTAATTTTTTTTCTATTTTATGTGTTTTAATTGCATGTATGTCCGTGTGCCAGTTTGTGCCTTGCACACTTGGAGGCCAGAAGAAGATGTCAGGTTTCTTAGAGGTGGTGTTATAGGTGGCTGTGAGCTACCTGACATGGGTGCTGGGAATTGAACTCAGGTTCTTTGGAAGAACATGAAGTACTCTTAACCATTGAGCCATCTCTCTAGCCCCTTGAAAATATTTTCAGATTAAACATTTTAAATTAAAAGTTTTCTTTAAGGCTTGAGAGTTTGTAACTAGCTCCAAGGGATCTGACATTCTTCTGGCCTCCTCAGGTATACAGACACAGATGTGTACATACGTGCATGCACATGAATAACAAAATACATATTTGGAAAAACTTCTTTGCTGATGTTATCAGTTTAAACACATGGACTTAGCCGGGCGGTGGTGGTGCACGCCTTTAATCCTAGCACTTGGGGGGCAGAGGCAGGCGGATTTCTGAGTTCAAGGCCAGCCTGGTCTACAGAGTGAGTTCCAGGACAGCCAAGGCTACACAGAGAAACCCTGTCTCGAAAAAAA
>JADRCD010201903.1:401-19457 GCA_019843815.1 Montemys delectorum
TGTGTGTGTGTGTGTGTGTGTGTGTGTGTGTGCTGTAGTTGTCAAATAATAAAAAAAATATAAAAATGATTTAGAGATTGGAAATTGAGGATGAGCCATTAATGAAATGTGAGAAAAGTGTCAACTTAGTAGAATGACACCTGGGAATAGAAGATAGAGATTTGTAGATCTCTACTGATATGTGGAATAGAGTAGGACTTAAGACCATTGGATCTCCTGGAGTGGACCACACCATTGACTTTAGGAAGAATGGCCAAGAGACCTTAAATTTTTCTTCCAAGGTTGGATGAAGCAGTAAAATCCTGGTTTAAGCAAGCTCAACATGGCTTGAAAAAAGTAAATATAGGTAGTGAGGTTGAAGAAATTTTCTGTGAGACAAAGGTGAATAGTGCCAAGGAAGGCATTTTTGCTGCCATTGTTTAAGTGTAGGAAATACTATAGCATGCCTGTATGTTTATAGAAATCCAAAAGAGAGAAAAAGATCGAGTTGTTATAGGAGAGAAAGGGAAAGATTGTTGGAATGATGCTGTGGGTAGACATAGAAAGGGAAGAGTCAGCTTTAGACACCCTAATCTCAGGTCATTCAGAGAACTAGAAGTAAATGCAGATGATAATTGGACAGTGCTGTGTGGCCCTGTTCTTAGGGAGACATGAGCAAACATCTACTCACTCTTGAAAGGAATTAAGGTCAGACCAACAAAATGAGACCATCAAAGTTCAACTTGAAGGGTCAGTACATTTATTGGGGTTGTTTATGAGAGTATGTATGAGGAGTTACCTATAGGCTCAAAAATGATGCAAAGACAGCGCATCATCAAAAGCCCATCACAGCATGGATGGAAATTAGATCTCCTAAACTCTCTGTATGACTACTGGCATATCGATAGGTCAAAGTGCTCCTTCCGGGCAGTTCGGCTTCTCTGAGTCTGCTGAGCAGTCCTTAATATTTCTATCAACTCTGCAATGGAAAGGCCTTGTGCATTCAGTCAGTTTCATGGCGTTCCTGAGACTAGCGAGCTCTTTATTCTTGAGGCTCAAGGAACTTCTCTTTAGGACACCCTGAGTCTTGAGCTTTACTCCAGGATAGAAGGTTTCAGCTGGGAGAAACTACCACACAACACACAGACATGCATGCATTCTGTTTTGTGGTGGAAGCATGTGGACCTTTTCTTCCAAAGGCTCCCACTGTGTCTACACACCTCCTCACTGCCTTCTACACTGCAGAGTAGCAGAGTAATGACTCTATTGCTTGTCTCTATATTACAGTAAACAGTGAAAATAGCCCTGTTCTGTGAGGTGGACACATATATTAGGGCACTTCTGAATACTGGAATATGCACGGTTACATTGAAATGGACCATTAGGCCAAATAGAAGCCATTGTCCAAGCTGATCTTTGGCATATAAGCTAATTGATAGACTATTACTCTCTGAGCACCATTTGAGTACTCACTGATTCAGAATTACTGTCTAGTTAAGCTTCAGTTTCATGTTTTAACCATGTTATACAGCAGAACTGTCCAGGTACTGTGGAATCATGGAATGCTGCAAAACAATACAAAAACAAAACAAAACAAAACAAAACAAAATAAAACAAAACAAAACCAACAGAGCCAGAAAAAATATCTAAAACCATAAATACTGATAATGAAAACTTTAAAAACAACAAAAATGGAATGAAATGCAATACACTTACTAAAATACATATAAATGTACTATATCACATAAGGATATAAGTGATTCTTCTTGTATTTTGATTCTATTTTCTATAAATGCTTTATATCAAGAGCAATGTGAAACAATCTTATTTTCCTATAGATAGACATCTTTATATTTGTAATGGAATTGTTTCTCTATATTCTATTTATTGAGAATTTCAATATGATTACTGTGTTTACATTATTCTCTCCTCTATCAAATCCCCAAAACTTCTCTCTCAATTTTGAAAACAATAGAAGAAAAATAATTTACTCAATTAAAAAAATGGGTTTAGCCAGGTGTGGTAACACATACCTTGAATCCCAGTAATGGGGAAGCAGAGGCAAATGGTCTCTGTGAGTTCAATATTAGCCTCGTCTAAATAGAGAGTTCTAGGACAGTCAGGACTACACAGAAAGTCCCTATCTAAAGCAAAACAAAGCAATATAATGAAAACGACAAATGAACAATAAGAGGGGACTTGTTAAGAGGAATCTGCAGTGCCAGTGTTTAGGGAGGCAGATACACATGAATATTAGTTTTTCTAGAGTGATGGATCTATGTAGACACCAGCCCAACTTCTCCATGTTTAACAGCTTGTGTAGGTATTCAGTTCTTTATCAATAGTCCCTCACCATCAGTTTGGGAAGAGGCACCAATAGCCTTGGCAAATGCAGCAGAAAATTTAGTTGTGTTATAGATGGGAGAACAGGCGTGTGGGTCCCTCGGACCTTGATGCATAGGTGGTTGTGAGCTGCCATGTGGGGACTGGGAACTGAACCTAGACCCACTGAAAGGGCAGCAATGTTCTCTACTACTGAACAATCTATCATCCCTCCCCCTTCCCATTTTTCATTTTGAGAAAGAATCTTATATAGATTGACCTTGACACGGATAATATAGAACTCCCGAGTCTCCTACCTCTATCTCCCAAAAGTGGGGATCACAAGCATGCGAAATTAAACTTGACTTACACATACTACAAGCAATATTTTTATTACTTCTGTGGGAATTTGATATAGTCATTTTGATTATATATCCAACCTCCCAACTTCTTCCAGACTTACCCTCTGTACCCTTATCTCTCTACTAACCCAATTTTGAGCTTTATTTAACAAAACAAACAAAACCAAACCAGATTCGAGTTAAATTTGCAAGATATGGGCCTTAGATCCCATAAGAAAGTGGTTGGGTATTCTCATAGCATTTGTACCACTATTGTACTACTAAGCATATCTTGTCAAGCCAGTCATTGTTGTAGTTTGCAAGGTTCATGGCTATGTGGGACTAGTGATTGCCTTGTCTTCTGATAGTATGTATAACGCCTTAATACTATGATATCTAGCCAGTGGAGATCACACTTCCATTTCAGAACCAGCTTAATTTGTCTGTGTTCCATGATGAAAGCATGTTGTATCTTCAACAATGGGATCTTACTATCAGACTCTGCATCGTAACAAAGAACATTGAAAATAGCCTGCAATATTTAGGGGTCTACAGGACCTCATTGGCCAAAACCTCAAAAACAAATAGCATACTCCTGGTACTAGGGTTTTAAATTGCTAGCAAGACACATATTTTAATCTAAACAAGAGGTTTTACAGTACATCACTGACTTTGTATATGATCAGTTTCTGTTTATGTTCTATATAAACTATAAATAATTACATATTATATTAGACTGAAAGCTTCTCTACAATTCTTTGAGTCCAATTTATTAATTTAAGTTTTCAAATATATTGTATATTTACTTATTTTGAAATATATTTGCTTATTATTCGTAAGCAAAGACAAGTATTTTACAATAAGTCATGCTAGGATAGCAGAATTATGAGTTACATTTTGTAGTCGACAGAACTACGTTTGTTTTCTCTCATCTACTGTTTAATAATATAGAATTGTATAGCTTAGCATATGGAGGGTAAAAATTCCCTTCTGAGTGTTTATGTTATGTTAACATGAAGATTAAATAAAGAAAACTTAAAGTTAATTAATTCTTCAATAGTTTTTGATGCCAATCACTCTTATTTAGGTTTTATTACACATTTTATATTTTGGGACTGTTTAATGCTCACAGCATGGCTGAGTTGCATGTATCATTGTTTTGTCTATATTCTCCCCTTAGGCATGCATAATCTCCCCGTCACAGACAATATCCAGCAGAGTACAATGATCCTGATAACTGATAAACATGCATTGACACATCATCATCACCCAAATTCCCTAAGTGGGCAAGGAGCAGCTTTGAGATGACAAGGCAGCCGGTTACTGTGCTTTCATAATCTCTGGGTTGTGATCTCCATCACTGAACTTTGCCTTTTATGACCATTTTAAATTTATTTCCTGATTGAGTCCCAGAAATTTCAATTTGTGTCTTTCTTTGTCAGATGGTTTTTTTCCCCTCTGAGGTACACATGTTAAGACCTTCTCCATAGTCTCTTCAATTTTGATTATGCTACATCTGTATTTTTTCTTTTTTATTAGATATTTTCTTTATTTACGTTTCAAATGTTCTCCCCTTTCCTGGTTTTCCCTCTGAAAAAAAAAAAAAAAACCTATTCCCCCCCCTTCCCCTGCTCGCCAACCCACCCTCTCCAACTTCCTGGCCCTGGAATTCCCCTACATTCGGTCATAGAGCCTTCACAGGACCAAGGGCCTCTCCACCCGTTGACTAACTAGGCCATCCTCTGCTATACATATGCACCTAGAGCCATGAGTCCCACCATGTGTACTCTTTGGTTGGTGGTTTAGTCCCTGGGAGCTCTGGGGGTACTGGTTAGGTCATATTGTTGTTCCTCCTATGGGGCTGCAAATCCCTTCAGCTCCTTGTGTCTTTTAGCTCCTCCATTGGGGACCCTGTGCTCAGTCCAATGGATGGCTGTGAGCCTCCACTTCTGTATTAGTCGGGCACTGGCAGAGCCTCTCAGGAGACAGTTCTATCAGCCTCCTGTCAGCCAGCACTTGCTGGCATCCACAATAGTGTCTGGGTTTGGTGATTGTATATGGGAAGGATCCCCAAGTGGGAAAGTATCTGGATGTCATATTTTTTTTTCTGTAACTGCTTCCTACTGGCCTTAGGATGTTGTCATAGGGGCCCAAGAAGGCTGAAATGGTAGTCAAAGGCTGGGCAATGGGGCATTTATCATGGTTAGCATCTAAACCAGATGAAAGACAGGGAGATATCACATTGGTTGGACAGTTGTGATAAGTCAGTCAGTCTTTGTTCTTTCCAGGGTTTTCATTCACAGTTCTCCTTGTTGGCCAAGCTTCCTCATTATTTTTGAAAAACAATTTCAGCAGGTATTGAATTTTGGCCTGCATCATGAAATCTGAATCATGCCATTCTTCTCTCTGTTGGTGTCCATAGATTTTGCTGAGAATCAAATAGTTGTTTTATACTTACTTCCTGGTTAGCTTAAAGATCTTATTTTTGTCTTTTGTACTTTCAAATTTCACTAGAATGCATTTAAGATAAATTTATTTTCATTAATTTACATTTATTTGATGTTCCAAGTCTTATAGTTTGTTTTGGCAAGCGAGTTATCTTTTCTCTCTTGGCATTTGTCTTCTGAAATTCTGATTCTATGCATGTTGTGTTTTCTCTCAGTGTGCTCTTTGTTTCAGATCCATCATCCACCGTATGGATTCTTCTGTATTGCAAGTTCACTGACTATATTTTCATTATAGTAATTGTTCTTCATTCTTTTGTGAAAATAAGTGTACTCATTAATTTGTACTTTTGTTTTATTTTAAACCATCTCTTGATTTCTATTTTTAAATATAGTTAATTTTTTATTCACTTTATATTCCTTTCTGAGCCCTTCTGCCGCTTCTCTTCCCAGGCCCACCCTTACAATTCCCTTCCCCCCCTTGCTCCCTCCCCTTTTTCTCAGAAGGGAGATCCCCCTTGGTTACCACTCCCTCCTGTGACTTTAAATATACTTATTTTATATGCTGCCTGATAATTTTATCATTTTCATTAACCATCAGATTCTGTTTCTATTGCCATATTTGCAGAAGTTTATGTGATTTAGGTCCTCATGTGTGTGTTTGTACATATGACTTCAGAGAGCTACGGGTTTCCTGGGGCTAGACTTACACCTTTTTGATCTACCCACTATGAGTTCATGAAAGAGTACTATGGGCTCTTAACTGTTGCACCATCTCTAGCTATTATTTAGTAATGTTTTATTATCAAACACGATATTCATTGTGATTTTGTCTGTTGGGACATTTTGAAAACTGAACTATTTTTTTTTTGTAAACTATAGATATAAGGAATTTTTATTGTAGGCCTGTTTGAATACTGACTCACAGCATACAATACCCAGGGAAGTATTCTTCCTTGTCATATTCTTAATTTTCCACACCTATCTTTTTTTCCTCTTTTCATCTTGTCTAGTCCTATCTTGTCTCATTTCTTCCCTCTCCCCTCCCATGAGTTAGAACTAGAACAAAGGTAAGTTCTATTTTTACTGTGTGTTTTAGGGGATAGTTACTTGTCAATGTTTTTCTCTTTGTGGTCCTAGTTTATAGAGGAGCCTACAGTTTATCCTTCTGTCCAGTTTAGTCCCCTAGTGTCACCAATATTATATTTTAATACAGATCCAGGCCTTTTAAATGTGGACAAAATCACAAGAACAAACCTCAATTCTTAAAAACTTGCATCCATTTCATTTATTTTCTATCAGCTTAGCTATACCATAAAAGTACATTTTATTTAGTTATTTAAATTATAGTCTCTATGAAGATTTTTCTTTACAGATATTTAGTCTGTCTTATGGCTAGTAAAAGAAGTCAACTATCTTTATTGAGAATGAATTAGTAATCTGTTGTTCAAAATGTTTTATTTTTTATTCACTTGTTTTCTGAGACAGCATCTCATGTAATCCAGGCTGGCCTTAAAATTGCTGTGTTGCAAAGAGTATTCTCCAACTGTGTATCCTTCTGCCTCTCTCTGCATAATGCTGGGATTATAGGCATATGCTACTACAACCAGTCCTAAGTGTTTCTAATAATTAATCACAAAAGCAGTGTTTTACTTAGAGGGAAGTTTTAATTTAGGACTAAAGGTGATAGCACATAATTTTCACAATACTTCCCAAAATACTTCCTAAAACTAAACTAGCAAATGCATGGCTAGTTTCCCTATGTTTATTTATTTATTTTTTAAATTACAAGCTTACAAATTATTGCACTATGAATTTCATTTTATTTTTGTAAACTTGACAGCTGACATTCCTTTCCTATTTCAGCTATAGAGTCACATATGGATTGTTAAAGCATTTTTCCCACAGTGATTCTTGCTTTTGCTAGTTACAGAACAATAAACATCAGTGTTTATGAGTGCTGATGAGATTCTGAATTCTCCTCTCCTCTCTTTGTTCCTGCTGTGAAATGATTGCTTAGTTTAAAGCCACCCAAATAGAGACTGATTGCTATTATGAACAGAGCAGGCTATTCATAGAAATAACCTTCCATCTCTGCATCCTGGGTTGCAGTGAAAGCTACATCCTGTACTGGAGAAGTCAGGCTTGCAGCAGCCCCACCCTAACTCACACACTGAATGCTTTACTCACTTCCTTGTTTGCCATTTAACCACTTAACCTATCAGCACCCAGCTCTGGCTTTTCTTTCAGATGTAGCTATTTGACATTTTCAGAGAAAATACATCTTTTGCTTGGTATTCATTAGTGTCTATCAAACTGTACCTTTTTTATATTAAAAAATAAGGATGTGTTGAGATAGAATGCTAGAAGCAGACCCCTTTTTTCTTAGTAATGGACAAATGGTTTCAATGGGTCTTCCTAGGGTGAACCCTTTGTCTTTCAGAAGCTAAATGATTCTCTGACAAGATAACAAATTGGTTGATTTTTTTGAAGGAAGGTTTACAGAGAATTTCTTGCCTCAAATGGACAATTTAGAAAATGTTGTGAAAAGATATAAAAAAGGGAAAGATATCTGAACGTTACTTTAGCACAAATAGATTCCAATCAGAAATGTGGACATGCAGTACTGAGATATCTTAAAAAAAATCTCTTCCTTGGATGACATATATTTGAGATAAGTGTTATTACTTTTGATGGAAAATTAATTTTGGCTAACCTTAAAATTATATGCAAGACAAGTTAAAAACATCACAGAAATGTTTTTGTTTAATGAAAATCAAATTCATATAATAAATACTATCATGTCTTTTGTGTTTATATAAATTACAAAGCAGACATACTGTACTTAAACTCATACACACATTTCTTTATGCTTACAAAACAATATTTGAGGCCAAGGCACAATGGATTATTTTGTTAACTGAATGCTTACTCTTATGAATAGTTATCTTTGCAGTTCTCTCTATGACAGAATAAAGATCATTAGTTGTATGTTCAAATGAATGCAAATATTATGTTCAAGAGTTTTGAGTAAGCATGAACTTAGCAAGACAAGAAGGATGTGAAGTACTGAGATTATGTCAGAATCAGAAAAACAAGCTTCTGTATAGTTGCAATTAATATATGGAATGGAGATAGTAAGACAAAATTTACATTACATATCCACTTGACAGGGCCACGAGGGCCTTGTTACATGGGAAAAATATTATTGGTGTGTTTTGGATGAAAAGTACAAAGATATCATAAGACCAAACACAGCAGATTACTGCTTTTAAAGAGGTTGGGTCACAGAACCAGCAGAAGGTCTCTAGAGCCTCGTATTTTGAGCTTGAATATTTGTCTTTTCTTGTCTTCTCACAGGACACTGAAAATTGACTTTTGGAGTCTTGTGTTTGCTGCTTTTACAATGGAATCTACGTGACTCTTCCTTGGACAAGAACTACATGGTTGGCTCTCCTGGTTATCTTGTTGCTGACATAAAGATCAGCTTCTATTATCTCGTGAGCCAATCTTTAAAAACTTTTCCCACTTATGTGTACATGTTTTTGGTTCTATTCTGGTGACTGATGCAGGTAGCAGTATCTATGTTCATGTTTTCTTAAAATTTTCTTCTTTCCATCTTCTGTACATAATGGAAATCAATATGCAACCAGTAGTATCACTCTGCAATTTTTACAGGGAAATTTCAAATCTACATCACGCAATATTCCCAAATACCTTTTAACTCTTTGAGACCCAATAATCTCTTTTTGGCCCAAAGTTTAGATCAGACAATGAAGTGAATGTACTTTAAATAAAAAAAAATCTTACATTTAGATTTTATTAATAGTATATTTTCTCCAAACTTAAAAACCGAGGCAAGGACTAGGAATTTACATATCTACTTTAGCCTATAATCAACTAAACTCTTAATGTTTTTCAACTAGGGACAACTTTTTAAACTTTACATTGCTTAAAACTGAAGATATGTTTTGTATTTACTGCAGGTACTAAAAGAATCTTGATTCCCTGACAATATTGTACAAATATTACCTTCAATAGTTATCTTCGATGCTGTGTAATAATATTCAAGACACTGCTCCATAGGATTCTAGCTAGGCTGCACTGGCTCACAGGAATCAACAGAGAGCTTCTGTAACCCCCCCAGGTAGCATCACACTAGTTCCCTTAGCTTTAACCAAGTGTGTCACCACAGCATCCTTTAGCGCATGCTTTAGTTTTCCTTAATTCTGAGAAAATATATGACAGCCACTCGCTAAGAAAGAAGAAGCATTTTATTAGCTTGGATATTATATATAGTACATAGCTTGTTAATAATTCCCGTGCTGCATTGCTACATACACTTCAGAGAGAACTCTTAGGAAGATAGCAAAAGTCATCTGGAGTTAAATAGTTTTGTCAGCCCAGAATAGTTAGGTTGACTAAAAGTCTAGTAAAGAGAAAAGAATTGAGCCCTTTGAGTACACCATTACTCCTAGATCTTTGCGAGGTGATGGTTATGCTTACTTTCCCCAAGGATGCTGAAAATGATTGGGGAATCTTGGGTGTCATTCGTACTTAGTCCACTCCTACTGATGATCTATATGCTTTTGAAAATTTATGAGTTCTGGAGAAATGAATTCAGTATGCTTGTGTTTATTTGCTCACTAATTTAATCAATATTGTGCCAGCCATTGAGCGGGGTCCTGAGGATATCATTCCTAGATTCATGAAGCATGAAGGAGGAGAAAGGGAAGGAACAGGAGGGGAAGGAGGTGGAGGAGGAGGAGGAAAAAGAAAAGGAGGAGGAGGAAAAGGCGGAGACGGATGACTTGAGATAATCACATGAACATCTGCAGAGATATGTGCCACGGAAGAGCTCTTATGTAGATGAATGTGACTTCATTAAAAGGTCAGACAAGTTCCTCCATAGATGTGGGGATATGATGGTACTTGAAGAATGGGTAGAAGTTTTTTAGGGCTGACAAAGGAGGAGACAGTTGTTCGAACAGAGGAAACAGTATGGAATTAAATATAGTCATCTGAGAACTTGTTACTTGTAAATATCCTGTATATTTCCTCAGATGGAGGGATGAGATGAGAGCTGTACCCAAGCAGTGCAAACATACAGCTTAGGATGAACTCAGAGCACTTCTTTCTCTGTTTTAACTATTCCTAGGCCTAGGCCTGGACGCTTCTAACCTTGTACAATCTTGTCTTCCAAGAGCTGACTTATTCAATCTGGCTTCTTTTGGTTTCTCACTAAATTGCTCTGCTTGGAAAAACTGTCTGAATTCCACAAAGTGAACTGCACTTACTATACAAACTGATTGGAACTGCACAAACTCAACTGAACTCAACTACATTCAACTGAACTGCACCAAACTGTACCGAACTGAGCTCAGTTGAACTCCACTGCATTGCCTGATCTCAACTGGACTGCCTGCACTCTACTCTTGACTCACTCTGCACTGCTCTATAGCAGCCTTTCTTTCCTGTCACAAGATTTGGGTACATCCTGTCTCTGACTCATTCTGTCAAATCTTTCTCTGATTTGTCATTTTGTCTGCCCCTCAATTTAATGTCACTTTCAATATGACTGTTACCTTCTACAAACTAACTTCATTTTCATTGTTTGGGATTAAAGGTGTATCATTTCAAGCAGGTCACATAGACCTAGATGGTCTTTGGATGTGATCCCTTTCCAGAGCAGCCATGTTGCTGGATTAAAATTCCTCTGCTAGTACCAGAGCTTATTGAAAAAGCTTAAGTATGTTAAAATAAATGCTAAAAAGGAAAGTTAGTTCAGAGGTTAAGCTGCTGATTAAAGAGGAGAGTGTTTGGTGGGAAGAAAGAAAAATTACCACTCAGGAATTGTCGTCTTTAGTGTAATTTATTCTGAACTGACCCTTTTCCTATGGGAAACTAATTAACCTTTGCTGTGCCCTGGGTTGCTTACTTGCAGGTGAAGATAAGGGAGGTTCACTAATGGCAACGAAAACCTTCTATAAACATCAATAGTTACATACTTAGTGTAAATATGTGTGTATTTTGTTATAAAATCTAGCCCTTAACCCAGACTTTAGCATCTTCTCTATGTTTACATGATATTTTAGATTTTGTTTTAACATTGGTTTGTGTGTGAGAGAGTAAGCTTGTGTTTACCTTCATGTACAGTGTTCATCTGCCATACATTGTCTAGCATCTATCAGTCAGTAATAGTTCGGAGTTCAGTCAGGACTCTGGATTTTAAATAATCATAAAGATTCCCATGAACAGTAGATGGTTCAACAGAATCCTGGGGCAATGAGCACAGAAGAAAATGTAGGGTGATGAAATAGTCATGAAATAGAGACTATTTTTACTTTCTTTTAAATAGCAATTCTTCTTTCCTGTCATAGAAGAAGTTTATGTTTTTATTGTTTCATACACCCATTGAAATTACCTTAACCATAGCCAAGGGATTCAAATAGTGTCAGTAGGCACAGAATACCATGCCAGGCAGCAAATGAAGACGTTCCCAGCTTCTTCCCCTCCCCCCATCCCTGTGTGTGTGTGTGTGTGTGTGTGTGTGTGTGTGTGTGTGATTTCATAGATTTACATTTAATTTGGCATCTCTTTGTGATATTTCAAGTCATTTTATGCACAGTATTTATAAAACTATCCCTTCAATGGCTGACAGATTACCTGCTTCTCTGTTTTTGGTTATCATGTTGCTCTTTCTCTAACAAAGAAAATCATAGTCTGTCTTCTAGAATATTACCATGTTTATAGAATAGAAATAGTGATTTCTTCATGTACTTGGGAAATTGTCTTAAAAAAACATGTCTAGGAAGTAGGCAGGCTGTTTCTATGATGATACAGTGACTCACACATATCGCTTCAGTGTTTGTATGAGTGGGATTTGTTATTCAGCCAGTGGCTACCTGGACATTGGTTAGTAGTCATGGCTGGTCAATAATGCATGATGAACTGCTGGATGAAGCAAATTTTCCTTTTCTGGTCCAGTTCCCTGGCTAAGATTCTGCTGTGGATTGTTTGCTTAAACTCAGGAGGGAAGTAGAAATTTACCACACCATGCCAGAACTGTATGTGAAGTCTCCAACCTGTAATATATGCTTCATATTCTTACCTGACTGGCTTTTCTTTCCTAGTCTGAGTTTGCTCCGTCTCTGTCATTGTTCCAGTGAGTTCTGCTGGACATTCAGGGTCAGAATTTGTGGTGAAACCTCTGAGGGAGTTTTCCCCAATGCTGTTGTCTAGGGCAAAGAAATGGCATTAAGTAGAAAAATACACACCAATCCTGACAGTTTTATTTGGAAACATAATCTACCAAGATGCTGATTCTCTTCCAGAAAAATCTTCTGGGAGAATTCCTCACACAGGAGAACTGTCAGGCCAAGGAAAAATATGCTGAAAGTTTGTTTATTACATGATAAAAATTTCACATTCTATATATGCCTCATAATACTAACAAAACACAGGATCCACTCTCAACATCCAAAAAGCATTGTTAGTTTTGCTATAGTATTTACAATTTATGACTGCACTTAATGTAAGATTCAAGAAAGTGAAAAAGGCAAACATTTTATGTCCTTGATTAGAATCCATACTCTAATTTTTATAAAATCAAATTTCTCAGTTTGATTTGATTATTTGTAGCTTTGGATGGAATCATTTTTATAGAAATTACTACACCAAGTAGTACATAATAGCTCAATTTTCAATTCAGAAATAATTTTTCCATCATACTTAAAAATATAATTTCTAATTAAGATTAAGAATTGCTATTTGATTAGAGAATAATCCACTCATTGCTATATATGTGAATTATAGAAAATGTTTTTAGAATGTAAATAATTGAATATTTAAGAAATTATAAAAGGTAAAAAGAGAAAATACATATTTGCGTGATTATTTGTTGTCTACAGCGTCCAATTTATTTTTAAGCAGATGTACTACTATACTTAGGAAATTTAAAACAAGACCCCACCATAAATATCATTGTACTGCAAGAATCAGGTGCAATGGATATGGGGAGATAGAGTTGAGGTAGGTAATGCAGGGAGAGACACCTAGAATTACTTGGTGTTTGATCAGTGGTACAAAAACCTAGTGCAGTGGAAATCTCCTAAAATTAAGAAGGTGATCCTGAAGAAGTCTCTAAATAATGGGGGATAGCGAGTCCTCACTGGTCATCTCTTGTCACCAAACAAAGCTTCTAATACTAGAACTGGATTACATACAATTGAGTTGTTAACTAAAGGTATCTCATGGAATCCCCAAATAACCCATACCGTTGCCAAGACAACAAGTTGCTCTCCACAAACGGACAGTAAGGCTTTACTGCTGACTATAACATCTATACACCTCATTGAACAGGTAGAGGTAGAGACGATTCCTGCAAAGGTCTTACTTATTAGTATATTTGGTATGGGAAAGTACTCTGCAGGCTGTGAAGAGAGAAATGTAAGTATCAACCTAGCCACAAATCTTCTCCCTACCAGATATGCTAGGGCAGTGGTGGTAGAATGCTTGTGGGAATAATAGCAATGTCTGACTTGACTTAAGGCCCACTCCATGAGATGGAATCCATATCTGATACTACTTGGGTGGCCAAAAGACTCAGAGACTAGAGAGACTAGGTAGCCCAGAGATGGAAGGTAAAACAAAATACTACTGGTGTGAGAAAAAAAATAGTAGTCGTATTCTGCTATGCTCAAAGAGTAATGCCTTATTTCTGCTATACTTACTGAATGCTTAGAACATAGAGTTCTCAATGAGATCTCTCCATCAAATCCCTCCCCTCAGAGTTTAGGGAACCCTGCAGAGGAGTCAGAAAGAGTATAAGAGCCAAAAAAACTAGGGGCCTCTAAATCACCTAAGCAAAGCTCATTCCAACTCACAGGAACCGAGGCAGTAAGCATAGGGTCTGTACAGGTCTTCACTAGGTCCTCTGTGTATATATTCTGTTTTTCAGTTTAGTACTTTTATGGCATTGCTGAGTGTGAGAACAGGTGAGTCTCCGGTTCTTGTACTTTCCTTCTCTTGGGCTTCTTTCCTTTTCTTGGTTTTCCTCATCCAACTTCCATATGATGACTTTTGCTTTATCTTACTATATTTTATTTTGTTATGACTTGTTGTTACCTCTTAGAAGCCTGTTCTTTTCTTTTCTTTTTTATTAGATATTTTCTTTATTTAGATTTCAATTTTTATCCCCTTTCCCCTCCCCAAATCCCCTTATTCCATTCCCTATTCCCTACTCACTGATTCACCCACTCCTGCTTCCCTGTTCTGGCATTCCCCTACACTGGGGCATCGAGCCTTCACAAAACCAAGGGCCTTTCCTCCCATTGATGTCCCACAAGACTACATATGCAGCTGGAACCATGGGTCCCTCCTTGTGTACTCCTTGGTTGGTAGTTCTAATAGGAGATAGAAAGGGAGTGGGGGAGAAATGCAAGGAACTGGGAGAAGCAGAGGTAAGGGAAAAATATAACTAGCATATGCTGTATGAGAAAATAATCTCTATTTTCAATAAAAGGTAAAAACAAATGAAAGAAGTAGTCCAAATTAATATTGGAAATTTAGCCATATAAAATTGATAAATCAGGAGGAATCACAGTGTAAGATTTTTCATTATATAACAGCTTTAATATGAAAATTTCAACAATTTCTCAAAAATCTTTCAGTACAATAAACCTTCAGAGATACATTTGAGAATTAAAAATAGAGTCACTATTTACTGTTTCTAAAAAAGTTTGTGGCTAAGAAAGTCTGAGCTCCTGGCTTTCCCAGGGGACTACTTTCCTCCTGGCTTTTAAGTATTTTTCTACAAGATGGAAAACATGGTACTAAATATATTCTCATTATGTTTAAATGGACTCGCTCAAGTGTTTCTACTGCTTTGAGTGCTAAAGAGCACCAGCGTAATGACAACGTTAGAGTCTGCATAAGGACCGTCTTCTCGGCGAAACACTGAAACAAGTTTAGAACCTTCTCCCAGACTGCAGTGCGGCACGGTCCCAGTCCTGGTACATGTGGATGGAATGTGAATTAGTTTATCATAGCCAATAGCTCCCAGAGTGAAAGGACAGCACTTTCCGTGGCATGAGACTGCTTTGACAGACACACAGAAGAAGGATCTGTGCTCCCTATGTGCTTGTTTCAAGGCATCTTCCATTTCACCATTTTCTTTTGGGGGTAATTTTACTTTATTTATTTTTTTTATATATTTTCAACTATGCATTTTAATCAGTTATTTTATTTATTTATATCCCAGTTGTTGCTCCCTCCCAGTCTTCCCTCCTAGAGTTCTAAATCTCTCATCCACCTCTTTTCCTCCAAGATGTCCCTCCTTCCAAGCATCCCCCTTCTTTGGGGCATGGAGTCTCTACACTATAGGATTAGGTGCATCCTGTCCCACTGGGGCCCAGAAGCACTTAAAGATAAGTTCAACATCCTTAGGCATGAGGGGGAAATGCAAATCAAAAGGACCCTGAGATCCCACCTTACTTCAATCTGAATGGTTAACAGCAAAAAGTCAAGTAACAGCACATCTTGTAGAGGATGTGGAGAAAAAGGAACACTCCTCCATTGGTGGTGGGAGTGCAAATTTTTACAACCACTCTGGAAATCAGAGTTGAACTTCCTCAGAAAATCAGAAATAGTTCTACCTGAAGACCCAGCTACATGGCTCCTGGGCATATACCCAAGAGATGTTCCACCATACTACAAGGATACCTGTTCTGCTATGTTCAGAGCAGGCTTATTCATAATAACCAGAAGCTGGAAACAACCCAGATTTCTTTCAACTGAAGAATGGATAAAGAAAATGTGGTTCATTTACACAGCGGAATACTTTTGTGCTATTAAAAATGAGAACATCATGAATTTTACTGTTTTTCTTTATCAAACAAAAGGATGACTTTTCCCCCCCTTATCTGCAATACAATGTCATTTTATTCTAGGTATCTAAAATATGGTAGCCTACATGTTCTCACATCCATACACACTGACACCAGTTACTATTTATTTCAAAGCAGAGGTCTCAGGGTTCTGGAGACTGAACACACACACACACACACACACACACACACACACACACTCACACAACCAACAGTTATCATGGACTTCTCATAGAAGATGACCTAAATAGTGGCTATGGGTTATTAAGATATCGTTGTAGGAACCCTTCTTTTAAAAGAAAAATACATTTAAAATAGATCAAAATATATTTAAAATACTTCATAATATATCAACCAGGTAGAATTGGTAAAGCATCATGACTTACATAGACTTTCTTTTTTGATTAAAAATCCACTTTTATTTTTGTTTGTGTATGTGTGTCTTTGAGACTATGTCACAGTGTACAGGTGCCTATAGAGGCAGAAGAGAGAATTGGATCCCTTGAAGCTAGAGTTACAGATATTTGTGAGTCTGACATGGGTACAGGAAATTAAATTGGCATCCTCTGGAAGAGCAATAAGCACTGTTAACCACTAAGCCATCTCATTTTCTTCTAACTCTTTTTTTATAAAGACACATGTTGCATCACATAGTTTCACATACTGTACATTTGCTGTATGACTTTATGCTGTTAGCAAATACATGACTGTTCCTTTCTCTCAATAAGACCTTTAAATTTTATCTTCATCCCATTTTGACTTATTCCTAAGTAGATCCTAACACCTTGGCATATTTTCCAGGGTCATAACCAAACCCTTTTAAAAATGGCACAGATTCTGTGACAGTTCTAAGAGATTCATGAATTAATTAAAGAATAATTTGATTTTTGTCTAGAACATTGATTATGAAATAGGTATATAATAGTTTTTAGATGAATATGAGAAGCCAGTATTACATGTTCTTAGATTCAAAGTAGAACGACCAAGAGGATTAAAACAAAAAGATGCTCATCAACTGTGGTTTACTCAGGGTCTCTTTTTATCCACACAGCATGTTATTGTGTGGGAACAGATGGTAAGGGTGTTTACATCATTCTCATGAAAGAGAAATATAAAATACAATGTAAATCTTGCTCTCAAAGCTAGGGGAATGTTTTCAGCTACAAAGTGAGCTGGTCCTCAGACTCATGAGTGGTCAACAGAGTCTTATGGGTAGTATAGATTTGTGTATTATTTGGACATGTCATCAATATTGCAAGATCTCATCAGTGCAGTTCCTCAAATTGTGACCCAGAATGTGTGTCCATAACAGATACTGAAACTTAAAATCCAAATGATGTGACATGGCTGCCTTTACTGAATGTGTAAAAATTAGTGATATTGGGCTTCCCCTTCAAACATCTGTTTCCAGCCTGGAAGCATGTAACCCTGGGCCATTATAGTATGCTTTCAATTTGCCTGGGCCTAACACAGCAGTGCATCATGGAGATCAGAACCGATGTCAAACATCTGTCTGTCTTTTCAAGTCTGGGATTAAGTGATGTAAAAAGACCTTCTGCACATTATCAGTAGAATTAACTAACTGCTGGAAAAGGCTTCAAGGGAAAACCTATTTTGAGATAAGATTTCAACTCTAAATGTACTCAACTGGTTTTCTTTTGGGTGTATATAAAAATAGAAAAATTGAAATGCATTAATTGGTGGAAAGTTTATCATGGGATGCTTTTCCATGGTTGAAGTTCTAACTGTAGGATATGCAACATATTGAGGATTCTGTTTCAAAGATAAATCTTTCATTAAGAACTAGGAATAGGGCCTGAAGAGATGGCTCAGAAGTTTAGTTCTTGTTATTCCTACAGAAGAATCTAGTTTTCTTCTCAGTATTCATGTCAAGCAGCTGATAACTTCCTGTTATCCCAGGTCCAGGAGATCCGATGCCCTCTTCTGTCCTCCTTGAGTGAACACTTGTATTTGTTCCTCCATACACACACACACACACACACACACACACACACACACACACACAACCATACATTTAAAACAACAATAACAAAACTAATTTTAAAGTGAAAGGAAGGAAGAAAGGAAAGAAGAAAGAAAGAAAGAAAGAAAGAAAGAAAGAAAGAAAGAAAGAAAGAAAAAAAAAGAAAGAGAGAGAGAGAGAGAGAGAAAGAGAGAAAGAGAGGGGATACAGTTTGGTGGGTTGGAAGTTGGGGAGGATCTGGGTATAGTTAGGGGAGAGAAACCATTCTGAGAATGTATTATATAATTTTTTAAATAAGGAAAATGCTTGCATAAAGAAAAAATAAAAAAAGGACTGCTAGCACCCTAGTGACTGTATGTTAAGTGAATCAAGAGAGATAAAATTCTGTACTTTCATTAGATGCATGAATGATACTTTTATGTTTACTCAGAGAATGGGTTTTTGGAATAGCTATAATGAGTAACAACTTCACAAAGCTCGTAACTACTCTCTGTCTTTCGGCACCCATGATTGTGTAGTATAGTCAGCATATGGCCAGTTTATAGATTCTCAATTGCATCACATTCTTAGAATAATTTCTCACTTTGATTATGCTTAACATTATACTATATATCCAGAGTTTGTCAAATGACAGGAGCGAAGATGAAAAACATGACAGCAAGACACACAAAATGGAAACTTAATGTGTCCTAAAATGTTATTCTCAAGGAGAGGAAAATGCCACGTCTGATACTCATAAATGTACAAGCAAAATAGAAAATCTTGGGAAGCAAGTCTTGAAAATCTACAGGTCTGAACTTCAGTAAGTATCCTGGCAACCAGTCCATTTAAGAAATGGTTTAAGAAACTTGGGGTCTTTAGTTAAAATCTAAGGTAACGTGGAGGGCAAAGTGCCTGCCGTCCAAGTATGAGGACCTGAGTTTAGATTGACAGAATTCAACTGAAAGGTAAGCATGAAGTCTGTGTCTGCAGTTACAGAGCTGTGGTGCTGTGCAGCTGTACTAGAGACAACTAATTCTTGTATATACACACACACCACCACCACCACCATCACCACCACCACCACCACCACCACCACCACCACCACCACCATCACCACC
>JADRCD010201904.1:0-17673 GCA_019843815.1 Montemys delectorum
AAGGTTCCATAACTTAAATGATGACACTTCCCTCAGAGAGATCTTCCACCAGACCTACTTAATATTCCATTGTATCCCTCTTTATTCATTGAGGTGACTGAAGGGCAATTCACACAGGATCCTGGCTGTTCTAGAAAAGTGCTATACTTCACAGCACTCCTAAAAGTTTAGGTGCTGCTGTGAAGCACAGCCCACCTGGATATCAGTGATGTGTGCAGCTTCCAGGTGGGGCGCCAGGGGGAAGGAAATGCTTGTCTTCTTTATTTGTTTCCATCTGTGGACTGTGGTCTCTTGGAGCAGGAAGAGGAGTCCAGCAGTCTGGAAGATATCTAGTATCTGCCCTCTGACAACTGTAGGGTGGTCGCTGCACCTGTGGGAAAGATCTACTAAAAGAACCTACACGCCTGCACACAGCACACAACTGATATAGTGTAATTGCACTCTGAAGGATCAAACAAAGCAATGGATGGATGCCAAATGAAAAGGATCTAAAATGGTGGCTGCTCTCCAAGGAACTGTAATTGCCAATTGCCACAGAAGAGGATGCTGTACATGCTTGTGTATTTTTTCTTGCAGTGGACTTCTATTTTACCTACGCATGACTTACCCATGATGGGAATATATACATTCATCCATTAGTGTTTGGGGTATTAGTTCTAGGTCTCAATTCATGATCAAAATCCCTCACAAACATGGTTTGTGTTTGCATATAACTTAGACCCAATGATCTGTTTGCTTTAAATCATCTCTAGATTGCTTATTGTATATAACTATTGTGAAAATTATGTGTACATAGCTGTTATACTGTACTGTTTCAGGAATAAGTGCCAGTTTGGAACAGAGGGTTTTTTAGTATTTCTTCTATAGTTGGTTGCATCTGTGGTTGGAAAATCCAGAGGTGGAGACCATTTAGATTTCTTCTCATAACTAAACAATTGCTTTGTCTGATAGGAAACATAGTCACATGAATTAAAACCTACAATGTAATATTTAAATGAGTAATAAAGTTCACAGTTTTTCCTTGAGACATTACACACTATTTAGTATCAGAGTCTCATTTTCAGGCCAATATCATACACGTGGTAGTGGTAGGGTACATACAGGATTCAAGAATGCCAGTGTCTAGGTCAAAGTTCTCCCTTCATCCAATACGATCTAAAACAGCATCTACAAGGATACTTTGACATACATGTACTCTTCATGCATGCAAATTATAAGTTAGATATGTATGTATATGTGTATGTATTTGTGTGTGTGCATGTATATACCTTTGCACATCTGTGTCAGGTGTGTGTACATGTATGTAGACCAGAGGATAACTTCAGGTATTGTTCCTAAGACAGAATCCATCTTTAAATTTTTTAGACAGTGTTTTTCTAACAGGGACAAACAAATACATACACAGGCTAGGGATCACATCTCCTCACTCTTAGTGCTGGGATTGGAACTACACACTACTATGCTCAGCTTATTTTAAATGGACTCTAGAGAGAGAACTGAGTACTTCATGGACTGAGTCATCTTCCCAGTCCACATATCCTAAACTCTTAACTGATGATAATGTAGAATGTGCATTAGATTGGGTTTCTTGATAATTTTAGATACTGTCAATTTAATTATTAACATTTTATATGACAGAATTGACAACTTATATGAGAATTTATTCAGAGACGAATAAAGGAAATAGCAGACTATAGGGTATACCATCTCACAGCTACTTGGATACAAAATCTCTTCAGGAAAGAAAAAAATAAGTCTGCACAAATCCTGGCTGTGAGCATCTACTTAAAACAAGACAGCCAGACCTAGAGTCACCAGAGGCCACACTCTGATGGCCAAACAATGCAACGGGTGCTGGGTGTTGGACTGCAAGCCACATGTGGAAATAAGATCCATACAGACCTTTGATCCGTCCTCTGTGGGATCCACAAATGTATTCAACTCCAGACATAGGAACCAGGAGAGGAATCTAACTAAATATAAGGATGGAGAGTAGACTAGGGAGTAGTGGGCATTTTTTACATGAGTTTGGTTTGGAAGGGTAGAACTGAGGTTTAATTTGGTTGACAGAAATCATTCTCTCAGTGAAACTTTGAAGGAAGTCCAATGGGAGTTTCACAGATGAAATTTCTCTACAAGTAAAGGAGACCTACCTGCACACCAGCAAACTGTCATCTCTTACATCGATAGTGATGCACAAGATCATGCAACCAAAGTGGTCACAAGAGAAAATCTATTGTTTTCAAAAGGCTGGGCCAGAAGAATCATGTATGGAGCCTGATCAATTGCCTGTCACTCATCCGAACACGTAGCTGACTTTTCGTCCCTTTTGAGATGTGATTTTCCTGGTGGCTTTTGGGACAGGGGGTTTGAGGTCTAGAATTTCCTGTTGCTTTTGCTTGCTTTATCTCAGCAGTTATCTCTGTTGGCATCAGGCTCACGCTGAGTAAGACCAAGGTCTGCTTGGCTTGCATTCAGTAGCAGGACAATGTGATGTGACCCTTCAGCTATGATTGAGTAGAACCCATTAGGGCACTGTCACTGGGTCTTTGGGCGCTTGCCAAGTTGAAAAACAAACCCAAAATGGCTTCTTTGTACAAAAGAAGAAATATATTAATTTTGTCTTCTAGTTTCCCAGCTTGTCCCATTGATCTGAGATGCTAGATTGTTAGCACAAAACTGTACTGTACTGGATTGATATGTTGGGAAGTTTTATCAAGAAAGGGACACCAGGAAATACTGGCTTCATGGTTCAGCAACAGG
Organism: Montemys delectorum; assembly: GCA_019843815.1. Classification (NCBI taxonomy): domain Eukaryota; kingdom Metazoa; phylum Chordata; class Mammalia; order Rodentia; family Muridae; genus Montemys; species Montemys delectorum. The sequence goes on from JADRCD010201904.1 coordinate 2,764, forward strand.
TACTGAGGAGAGTTAGCTGCCAAGGGCTTTTACACTCTTGTGCAAAAAGGCAATGCACACACTTGTGACATAGGTGTGACTGTCAGTTCAGGTGTGTTTGCACAGAACCACTTAATTAAATAAAATCAAGACTATAGCATTCTTCCATAATGTACATTTTTCTGAATTATCTATATTAAAGATTTTAAAAGAAACATTTCTGAGGATTGGTCTTATAACTAAATCTGACCTGCAGAATGGTATAGGTTCTTCTATGATTCAAAATACAAATGCCATTTTTTTTTTTTGAGACAGCATATCATTATGTAGCATTTGCTAGTAAGAAACTTGTTGCATAGACCAGGCTGGCCTCAAATTCAGAGATCCTCTTGCCTCTGCCTCTGGAGTGCGGGGATTATATTGCATGGTCACTAATGCTAAATGTAAGGGAGGGTGCAAATGTATATGTAATGTACAAACACAAACATACAGAACAAAGCAGGCTCCAGGACCATCATAAAACCAACTGCTGTGAAGCCAGTGCTTTGCTTCCCGGTCAGTGTCTGGCTCCTCTGGAGAGAGAGGTCTGTGCTGTTGATATGAGTCCTTAGGTAAAGAACCATGCATTTTTATAGCAATACATGGAATTCATTTCCCAGGACCCTTGGGAATTATATATTGCAGAGTTGGGGCTCAGACTCAGGGTTGCGTACATGTTGGCAAACTACCAGTGAACGTTATCCCTACATCTTGTTTTCATTTGGAGACAGGGATATTGGCATTACAGGAGTGTCCTACCAGCAACCAGCTCGAATACTACTTTTAAGTGGTGTTACTAAGTATAAGCAGAACCAGTCATCACCTTAGCCCTGGCTGTATTTCTCTGGAATATTATGCACACACAACTATTTTATGGTTCATATGACATATGAACCATAGTCAACTTAGTTCATATGACATATGAACCATAAAATAGTTGAATATGGCTCAGAAAATTTAGCAGGGTTCATCTCTATCTTTGTCACCTATACATCCCTATTTGTACACACATATGTTTTCTGCCACTTTTTAAGGCTTTTATTCTGTATTTTCTCCAAACCTCCAAAAGTTCCAAGTCTGAGGGGTGGAGGTGTGGCTGGGGCTGAGCACTTATTAAGCATATAGGACATCTCAAACCAAAAACGCAAGGCACAGTCCTGACTTTGGGGCAGTAGAGACCCCAGGGTCAGGTGGTATCTTGACTAATACAAAGCTATATGCCTGGAACTCTCTGGATGCTTCTAGGAAATTTTTTTGTAATTTCCAGGCAGAAGGTAGCCTGTTGTTCTTGAGTTAGGGAAGACAACCATGATTCCTCCTACAGAGGCCTTAGGATATCTGTATTATTCATCCTGCTACAACCTGGTAGCAGTAATGAGTTGGCGACCTCGATCCTGCCTCTAACTCCTGTAGGTTCCTTGACTCTGGTTTCCAAATGGTGGTCTCAATCCCCCACTCAGGCACTACAGGACATGGTCAGGAAAATCACTGCTTAGTCCAACCCGAGAAGGTGGACTGCCCCCAGCACCATCCTCCCCCAGCAGGTAGCACTACACACCACCGTTCTCTCCCTTGCAGAGAGCATGGAGTCCACAGAGCTTTGCCTGCATCCCTCCTTTATCACACATTCTGGAGTCACCTTGTTTTTAGTCTCTGGAAATTTACCTCTGTTTTACTTTCACCAGTCTGTAACTGCAAGATAGTTTTCACTTTTGACTATTCAAAAATATACTGAAATGGACAAAGTACACTAAATAGTTTTCCAAACAAGAATAGTTTTCAGCATACATCCTCCATTAAGTTTGATATTGAACTTTTGGCAATTCAAAATAGTTGTATATGTATTTAGCTTATGGTGAAAATTAAACAAAATAAAAATAAAAAAATCCAAATTCCCAAATCTATGAGATTTAAGTCGAAGAGTCTTTGTGAACATCAGCATTCCACTGCGTTTTAACTTTTGGAAGTTCAACAAAACGTTCTTCAAGAAAATACTTAGAAAAAAATAGGAGCAATGAATCATAAACAATTTTATACTGATTTATGGCAAAAATCATAAGATTCTATGAATGGTATCATTACATTCAACATTGAAACGTTGAAACATATCATAGGGTGTGGCTTTACTTACAGTGTGAGACCTGCAAAATCTCCTCCCTGGGGCTTCACAGGACAGCTCACACCTCAAGAGAAGGGCTGTGATTGGGTGAACTCTGTAGGATTCCTTCTCTTTTGGATGCTCATTTCTCTGAACCCAATCAATACAGATCTCCCCCCCCCCCCCTCATCTGAGAGCTTGAAGTTCATAAGGGGCATCAAGGAATAGCTAGGACTGTTCTCTGTCAACTCAGAGTCCTATAAAGTGATACACCAGTGTCAGACTAGAGGCTCTGGCAAGGGTATAGCTGCTCAAACCTTGGGGTGAAGCTAGATATGGGAATGGATGCAATGACAGTCTAAGGTGTCCCTGGTTAAGACTGATATTATTTTAGACTTGTTTCCTGAAAGTGACTTCTGGAATTACGTGATCCATCTAGGTGGTCCAGCCTTTAGGGGTTTCCCAGTACAAATCTATAGTGGGTGGGAGATTTTTCTCCTATGAGCCTTTACGCTGTGGCTGATATTTCCAGGGGAAAGCAGTGTTGATCCTGTGGTCAGAGAGCTCAGTTGAAGACAGAGAGAACACATTGTATTTTCCTAAATTCCTGTTTTAGTTGGCTCAAGGTTAGACTGTGCAGAACTGTATGTTCTGGCTCCCTGCTGTCCTAGCACACCAAAGGATGAGAGCTAGTAAGCAGCTAGTATAATGGCAGGATTTAAATATTTAGTGAACACCAATGAGATGCCCTTTGCATCCCCATGGTGGGAGGGTATTAAGTGGCTGCATTAAGAATCACAGGACAATGCTTCAATCCACACAGGAAGGAGATCAGAGAACAAAGTTCTGGTTTGTCCCAGAGGAAAAAGCAGAACCGGGGAGCATATATCTCAGAGTGGGGAGGCTCTGCTCAAGGTGGGGAGTGTGGCCCTTACAGAGGCAGGGGCATGCAGGTCCAGATGTTGTGGGAAAAACCTGAGAAGTTCTTAGGAGCCTTGCATAGCTACTGCTTACTACTACAGACTTCTGATGCTGAGTGAGTCCTTCCAGGAAATTCACAAGCAAGATTAAAAGGGCCTTCCTGTTAATCCTTACTCTAAGGAAAACACTTTCTTTAAACTTTAGTTCAGATACTGTACTAGTATCTAAACAAACATACGGGTATGCTCTCTTGGATTTAAACTTTGGGTACAGAGAGGACTGTGAGCCCAGTGTCTCTCTAGCAGATACTTCCGTAGGTCAGTCAGGTGATGGGTTGGCAAAACTCAAATCAACTGATGAAAAATTAGAGTGTCCAGGAAAAGCTGGCCGTGTGACATCAGTGTCCAGAGGACACTGGTAGTGTGCTTGCTAAATGGAGACTTTCACGTCTGAGGAAAGGGGGACATGGCTGTGCAGGGCTGAGAGCCTCGGAGTCCATTGGACCAGTGCAGTGTCGGGAAACACCATCTTCTCCAGAGCGTACCTCCTAGCTGCTAGCAGAAGGGCAGCTCCACTGTCCCTTCTTCTAGACGACTGTGTGCAAGGGATATTTTTTTTTTATCCCAGGGACCTCAAGAATTGAGTAAAGGCTGTTCTCACCACCGGCCTGAGGCTAGCTGCCTTCAGGCCTTTGCTGCACAGCAGGCAAACTTTATAGGTGTCAATAGCATAGACCATTTCACGTTGAGGAAACTTCCTTCCTAAGCTGCAGTGTTCTGAATTCCCCAACACTGTGCTCCAAGACTAAAATTCTGACATCATCCAGTTGTAGCTTGTGAATTCTTATCCCAGCTTCCCAAGGTTAAACAAGACGATAACCAGGCCTTCAGAAATCTGCTATCAAACACATACTGTGTCTCATGCCTCCTCTGTAAACGTCCCTTCTCATCTGCCTTTTCCTGTCCTGAGCATCCCACCATCTGCAGGGCAGCCTCCTTCCCCAGCCGCAAAGAAGCAGTTGCCATGCAATACAGAAGCATCAGTAGCTGCCTCTACCCGCTGTAAGAACTTCCACCATCTCAGCTGTAAAATCCCTGGAGGGAAATCCTACAGACATGCTAATAATTTTACTACACCTTAAATGTAGAGCTACCTATCTGTCTGTCTGTCTGTCTGTCTGTCCATCCATCCAGCCTCTATTATCTATCTACTGATGCAGTGTTGATGTCTTATTAGGAAGGGGATAATTGCATGCAGCTGTGAATGTGTGGCATCACCTGATCCTGGGATTTCTTTTTCTTCTTCTTCTTGCCCCAGCACCCAGAACTCTCTGCGTCCTTGCCATTGGCCTCTCCGCAGAGCAGCCCGTCCAGCTCGTCTGTGCCCATGTGCTGTCCCTGAGACGTTTCTGCTGCTAGCCGGTAGGAGAGGTTCCTCAAGATGCACACACAGTTTTCAACGGTCTGCAGCATCCCCAAAAGAAAGAGGGAAATGGAAGGATAAGTGTAAGCGAATCAGCAGTCAGCTCTACCCTGGAAAGGCAGTCTAGTCTCCACAGACACATTGGTCCTCAGATTCATTTAGCTCCGCTCACAGCTGCAGCAGGAAGAATTCAGACAAGCCTGGAAGGTCCTATGATCATTTTTTCACTTGAGAGACAACAATCATCAATACCAGATACTTCAACAAATGCCAGTCATGGGTCATTGAAAGGCACTTGTGAGAACTGGATACATTTGCAACTACAAGATCACAAGCCATTAACAGGCCACTCCTGCCTGGAGTTTAAGGTGCCCAAGTCATTACAATCACCGGTAGTGGACTTAGTTTGGCCCTGGTTGGGGATGTTATTGCACACCATTTACCAAGAGATATACAGTTTCGATAATGCAGAAACCACACAAGCGAGGCTCTGGGTATGGGACATACAACATTTTGTCTTGGCTTTGGTGGGAGTCCTAGATCTGTGTAATGACTGTGTGGCTTTGGCCACAGTGACTAAACCTTCTGGGCTTCTGTCTCTTTGTTGGCAAAACATTAATGATAAAAGCAGCAGCTTCACGGGGCTGTGGAGAGGACAGGAAACGGTTATAGACAGAGCGTCATCTGTCACTATCACCAGTGCATTGTGGAGGTGATACAAAACAGGTTCCAGACTTCAAGGGAAAGGTTCAGTAAATGCATGCTGCAAGCCAGGGCCAACCTGAAGCTTGTTTTATAATGACTTTCTCCCAAACCCAGCATTCCTATGTGTTGATGACCACTCCCAGCTGATATTGAGTGACAAGAGTGTTGTGACAGAGGCTGTGTGATCCCCAGAACCCAAAGCATTTGTCCTTTGACCCTCTGCAGAAAGCGCTTCCTTAAAAGAAAGCTGACTTTACATAAGTGTGTGTGCCTATATACTTGTGTCTCTGTGTGTGTCTGTGTGTGTGACTGTATATTTGTGTCTGTGTGTGTGTCTGTATATTTTTGTCTGTGAACATCTATACATTTGTGTCTGTACAATTGTGCCTGTGTGTGTCTATGTGTGTCTGTGTGTGTATTTGTGTCTATGTGTGTCTGTGTGTGTATTTGTGTCTCTGTGTGTCTATGGCTGTATTTGTGTGTGTGTGTGTCTGTATATTTGTGTCTATGTGTGTATCTGTGTCTCTGTGTGTATTTGTGTTGTGTGTGGCACAGCACACTCGTGGATGTCAGAAGACACCATTCTGGAGAAGTTTCTGGGATCTGTGGCTCAAAGTTGTGCTGCCAGCCTTGTGCAACAAGTATGTTTACTAGCTAAGTTATATTGCAGAGCCCCAAAATTGACCTTTTAAATTTTGTTCCGGACTTAAGAAATGGGGCTGTGGAGATAGAGAAATAAAATTCTCATTTTAAGAAAGGGAAAAGAAAAGGGGGAAGAAAAAAGGCCCACATTTTATTTTGAAAACCCTTGCACCTCAGCCATATTTCAGAAAGTCACTACATAGGCCGCTGAAGGCAGTAAAGATAATAGTTTCATGTTGCAGAGGGGAGAGTATGGGTGAGCCAAACTATGGGTAGCACACTGATGAAAGCTCCGGTCTGGGGTCAGTGCTAGAACAGGCAGCGGCCAACGGACTCAGATCCTTGCCAGCTTCCGTCACAGGCTGGAAGCTGGTAAAGGGCAGCCCATGCTCTTTACCTGATTAGGGGTGTCAGTGTGACCGTCAGTGAGAAAAAGCAGTCTCTGGTCATACTCTGGGGCCAATGCCATCCTTGGCTATTTTTTGTCGGCTTGCCAAGGTTTCATGGCTGCTAATCCCACAGACTTTGAGCCAACTTGATTTCCAGTTTCAAGCATCCTTTCCGCATCAGGAAAGGAAGCTGGCATGAAAGCAGGTAAGCACAAGACGACACGTGAAAGACAGATACACGCCTCTCCTCTAGAGGAAGATGTTATGGCACAAGTCAGAACAGTTTTCAAATCATCTCCAACTGACTTCTCTTCCCCTAAGGACTTGGGAGAATATGCTTCATTCTCAACTGGTTGTTTATCTCCCCTGGGGCTTCAGTGTTCCTCTACAGGGACAGGGAGACTAAATCTTCAGTTTCCAAGAAGTGCTTTATATAATTACTCTGCATCTAGGGAGGTGATATGGAGGGAAGCTGGAGAGAGACAGAGAGGGAGCTGGGGAGGGTGGGAAGGTGAGGGCTCAGAGAGAAAAACCCTTGCCTGTTCTAAGGCTTCCCAGAGTTGGATAGTCTGGCTGGCGTTAGGCAGGTTCCCATCTAAAGAGCGTTCCTCTAAGGAGAATGTGGAAAAGAAGAGAACAAAGACCAGAGACACCAGCAGAAGGCATGTGGCGTCTGGTGGCTATGCATGTGACATCCATTACTGTCAACAGCGCTTTTTAGTGCTCTTCTTGGTCACCAGGGTCATTTTGACTCCTTATTTTCTATTAGAACGGTTTAATTTGGAAGTCATCTGTGGAGTGCTCTGCCATATGTTACCCACTCAATAAACTGTCCCAATTACAGGAGCAGAGCCACGAGCTTGCATGGAATCCAGGCGCTTGGTCATTAACTCCTCTGGCCTTAAAGAGAATGTACGCTCATGTTTCCCTCTCCAACTTGTCACAGTGAAAGCTCAGAAGCGGCCAAGCCGAGGGCTGAGTGGGAAATTACAGTGCAATAATAATAATACGTTAAAAGTCAATAGTACCATCCAGCCAGCAGAGCTCTGTGGAGTAATTCATCACACTGGATGGGGTCCTCCAACACACAGGGCATATGGTTATGACAGTCTCTCCTGTCACAAGTTGAGGGCACTTGGGCACAGTGTTCTAGAAAGTAGGGGGATGGAGAGGGCACTGGAGCCTGTTCTGACACCTAGCTCTGCACATTCCCAACTCACCAGGGACACACCAGAGCTTCTCAGTCTAGGTTGGAGAAGCCACTCCCCCCCCAACTTTCTTTTTTGGGAAATACAACATAGATATGAACACAGATCATCTCCTAGCTATCCCAGGAGTGTTAGGAGTCTGACCAGTCAAATAATCAGACAATGATGCTTATGCCGCTGAGCATTTATGTACCTAAGCCACGTGCCTTCTGAGATGGCAGCAAGGGAGCTTGGCGGGGCTGGGAAGCAGTCGCTTTCATTTTTATCCACCTGCAAGGTCCAGATAGTGGGAAAGGTGTATGGTGTCCATCAGACCAACAGGCTTAGCATCTCCACGCCTCAGTCCTTTGCTCCTATGGCTATTAATACGCTCAGCCTTGCTGTGACAGTGAGCTATTTACATGAGCGCTTTCATAACTCATGGGCCTATTATACTAACAGCCCCCCCCCCCCCCCTGTAGATACTCAAGGTTTCTTGACTGGTCACAATTTTAGGGATTTAATTTTCTTGTCGATGGTATTAACAGGTCTCTTGTGATCATTAAAGGGCCTTTTCAGGAGAGGGATGCTTAAGCCTTTGGTGTATCACATCCCACGTTTGAAATTAGTAGTATTTGGCCTATGACTGGCCACAGGCCTGGTGAGCATCAGGGATGGGAGAAAATGTAGTGCTTACAACTGGACTAAGCCAGGGTTCACAGGACCATATCCTCAAATGATGCACCAGTACAATTTTTTAAATTTCTTGGTAACTGTTATGTGCAGTCAAGATTAAGAAGGGCTAGGCTAATTCATCCATAAAGGTGATCAATGGGTAAGCCTATTGTATCGTTATTTAAATTTTATTTTTTATTTTACACACATGAAAGTTTTTGCTTGTTTGTTAGCATATGTACCATGTATGTGCCTGGAGCTTATAGATACCAGAAGGGGCACTGGATCCCTTGGAACTGGAGTGATAGACAGTTATGAGCTGCAATGTGAGATCTGTAAACTGAACTGAGGTCCTCTGCAAGAGCAGTGAGTGCTTTTAACTGCCAAGTCACTTCACCAGCCCCTAAATTACTGTTTCTTTATTGTTCTAATTGTGTGTGTGTGTGTGTGTGTGTGTGTGTGTGTGTGTGAGAGAGAGAGAGAGAGAGAGAGAGAGAGAGAGAGAGAGAGAGAGAGAGAGACAGAGACAGAGACAGAGACAGAGACGGGGAGGGGGGGAGGAGGCTGGGTTTCACATAGCCCAGGCTCATACTGAATTCAATATGGTTGAGGATGGCCTTGGACTTCTGATCTTACAGCCTTCACTTCTCAAGTGCTGGAATTCCAGGCGTTTGCCACCAGATCCAGTGTATGTGGTGCTGGGGCTTGAACACATGGCATCCTGCAAGGACTGTAAGCAAGTACCATGAACACTGTGCCCCACTCATTTGTCTTCCATCTGACTTTACAGTTACATTACCTTGCGCAAGCTTCCTAGGTGGCTATTCCAAAGCTCTATCTATTCAGCCAAAATTTTAATCCATAATACCATCAGATCATGATTCACTTATAAAGGGATAAATACTTGTAGCTAAGGTTGGGTATTTAGATTTGAAGACTGGTGATGGGGTCCCAGCGGGAATAATAAGGCTCCAGCAGGTGTCTAATTTAATAAAGACGAAACAAAATATCTCAAATACTGAGAAAGACAACCAAAACCTAATTCTCTTTGAGTCTATGAGCTAACACAGTGCAGTCACTTTGAGCCATAGCATGCTGGAAGCTTTGATTAAACAGTTTGAGAATTTAGGAAAGATTTTGTAAGATTTTAAAACATCCTTTAATATAACTAGTCATTAAAATGTATTATATAAGAGTGTATAATTATTCAAATCTCAGATAATTTCAATATCTTTGTCTTTAACATTATATATATATATATATATATATATATATATATATATAACGTGTAATTTGGAAGCTCAAGTGCAGCATAATAGTTTACTCTCATCTTGGACACCAGTGGTTTGAGTTACACCAATATGAATTTTCATTTACTGCTAATGGGAAATTCAAGTGGCATTCTTAGCTACAACGAGCATAGCTTTAGACAGGGTTAGAGTTTGTCAGGATAGAGCTTAGAATGCAAGCATGAAATACCATGGTTGCTTTCCACGGCTGCTAGCCATTGTCTAATCCCTGGGGTTCCTTTAACTTCTAAGAAGCTGAAGCTATGCAAACACCACCAACCTTGCTATCGATCTCACTGCTCCCCAGTGCAGACTGAATCACGTACAGCAAGGCGTCTGTGAGCCCATCACACTCCCGCATCCTTCGGCGGGCCTCCTCTCCAGCTGAACTTACATTCCTGAAAAGCAAATGAACAGGTCAGGGATCTTCAAGGTGGTCTCCCGGAGAACACCCTTTCATAAGGAAGCTCATTTCCCTTCTGCAGTCTTCAGCGACAGTGCAGCTTTAACGAGAAAACGTGACTGCCACAAACACACCTTGGTATGTCAGCTTTCCAGAACTCCTGATAATTAGAGACTTCTACAAATTCCAGAGATTTACCTCATTTACAATTGAAGAGGCGACCAGAAGCTTTTAAACCACCCTTCTGTAAGATATCTCGAGTACATTCATAGAGAATCCAACTTGCTAAATATTTTGGAGACATATTTTTTTTTCTGCCCTAAACATATACCTCCCATGGCCATGGTGGAAGTATATTTGGAGTAACTCATTTTAGGGATATCACGTTTCTGTGTGATGGGGATGTCTCTGACATAGCCCACAGGAAGGAGACGCACCACACTCTTCCCATGTTGCATAGCCTGAGCTAAAGGCAACGGAGGGAGCATGTTGCAATACTTCACATGGTTGGAGCACAGATGGATATTCCTCTAGCTCTACAAGAGACACGTGATGTCCTAGTAGGTGGAGAATCTCTGCCATGCTGTTAGATAATCCTTGAAGCAGTTTAGTTATTCTATCGCTTAAGAATGTTCTTCTCACTATGTTTAAGATGCGGCTCTTATTAGATGATTTCTTTATTTACATGTCATATTTTCCCTGTTTCCCTTCCAAAAAAAAAAAAAAAAAAAAAAAAGAGAGAGAGAGAGAAATAAACTAAAATAAACCCTGTTCCCTTCCCACTCCCCCTGCTCACCAACCCCCTCCCCTTTTTTTAATAAAGATGTTTTATTTCTTAGTAGGTAAAATTTTCCGAAAAGTCAAGTTGATCCGAGGAGCCAGGACCCTCTTTCGGATAGGGAGACTGTGGTACCAGTGGGTGTTGGTCGGGGGGGGGGGGAGGTTGATCATCAGCAGGCTTCCGTGGGCCAGCTGCAGTCTGACCACCTCCACCCTTCCGCCGCTCTGGGGTCCCTAAGGAAGTCTCTGCAAGCACCAAAGGAGACAGACCCAATGGGGCTCCCCGGGGCCAGTTCTCCATCTTCGCCTCTGTGGTCCTCATTGTGGTCGCAGACATCTTTGTACCTGTTCACGAGCACAAAGTTGAAGGTTTGTCCCGTCACCCTGAAGGTTCGATCTTGAACACGCTCTAAAATAGGAATCCAGGACTTTTTGGTGTTAGGGTAAGGCCAAAAAACGTGTACGTGAGGCCAGCGTCTCCATAGGTTGCCTGCTTCCTGGGGACACTGTGCCACTTTCCAAATACCTGGACCTTAGCCAGTGCAACGGAAAAATACTCCACTTCTTACTCCAACTCTCGGAAAATCTTGTCTGCCTCGGCTTTGCTGAAAAGGACAGTATGATCACAGTTCAGACCTTCCGCGCGTGAAGGTGTTGCCAGCCTGGATTCTGCAGGTTGTCCGAGGTTTTTCCCATTGGGGCAGGCTCCTCCCCTCCCCCTTGGAGGTGGCCCAGGCCTGGCCTCACCAGGAACTTGTCCATCCCACCAACCCCTCACTGCTCTGACTCCTTCCAGAAGAGCAGGGCGCCTTTCACTGGGCCAAGGGCCTCTCCTCCCATTGATGACCGACTAGGCCATTCTCTGATACATATGCAGCTGGAGCCATTAGTCCCACCATGTGTACTCTGGTTGGTGGTTTAGTACCTAGGAGCTCTGAGGGAACTAGTTAGTTCATATTGTTGTTTGTCCTAAGGGGCTGCAAATCCCTTCAGCTCCTTGGGTCCTTTCTTTAGCTTCTTCATTGGGGACTCTGTGCTCAGTCCAATGGACAGCTGTGAGTCTCCACTTCTGTATTAGTAAGGCACTGTCAGCGCCTCTCAGGAGACAGCTATATCAGGCTCCTGTCATCCAGCACTTGCTGGCATACACAATAGTGTCTGGATTTGATGACTGAATATGGGATGCATTCCCAGATGGAGCAGTCTCTGGATTGTCCTTCCTTCAGTCTCTGCACCATAGTTTGTCTCTGCAACTCCTTCCATGGGTATTTTATCCCCCCCTCAAGTTTTTTTTTTCCTTTAAAGAACAACATTTAATTTAGGCTGGCTTCCAGGTTCAGTGGGACAGGTGAGACAGTCCCTGGAGCTGTACTATGACCAGTCCTCTGAGGTCTTAGGGTTTTACTGCCATGAAAAGACAAGCAACGAAGTATTCACACTTTGGTCTTCCTTCTTGAGTTTCTTGTGGTTTGTGGATTGTACTTTGGATATTCAGATCTTCTGGGCTAATATCCACTTATCAGAGAGTGCATACCACGTGTGTTCTTTTGTGATTGGATTACCTCACTCAGGATCATATTCTCCAGATCCATCTATTTCCCTAAGAATTTCATAAATTCATTGTTTTTCAGAGCTGAGTAGTAGTACTCCATTGTTTAAATGTACCACATTTTCTGTATCCATTCCTCTGTTGAGGGACATCTGGGTTGTTTCCAGTTTCTGGTTATTATAAGAAGGCTGCTATGAACATAGTGGAACATGTGTCCTTATTACATGTTGGAGAATTTTCTGGATATATGCCCAGGAGTGGGATATCTGGGTCCTCTGGTAGTACTATGTCCAATTTCTGAAGGAACCACCAAATTGATTTCCAGAGTGGTTATACCAGCTTGCAATCCCACCAGTAATAAAGGAGTATTCTTCATTCTCCACAACTTCACCAGCATCTCAACAATAAAAGAACCTCTGGTGATATCACCATCCCTGACCTTAAGCTGTACTACAGAGCAATTGTGATAAAAACTGCATGGTACTGGTTCAGTGACAGGCAGGTGGATCAATGGAATAGTATTGAAGACCCAGAAATGAACCCACACATCTATGGTCACTTGATCTTTGCCAAAGGAGCTAAACCATCCAGTGGAAAAAAGACAGCATTTTTAACAAATGGTGCTGGCTCAACTGGTGGTTAGCATGTAGAAGAATGAAAATTGATCCATTCCTATTTCCTTGTACAAAGCTCAAGTCCAAGTGGATCAAGGACCTCCACATCAAACCAGATACACTGAAACTAATAGAAAAGAAAGTAGGGGAGAGCCTCAAGCACATGGGCACAGGGGAAATTTTCCTGAATAGAACACCAATAGCTTATGCTCTAAGGTCAAGAATTGACAAATGGGACCTCATAAAATTACAAAGCTTCTGTAAGGCAAAGGACACTGTCAATAGGACAAAATGGCAACCAACAAATTGGGAAAAGATCTTCACCAATTCTATATCTGATAGAGGGCTAATATCCAATATATACAAAGAACTCAAGAAGTTAAACTCCAGAGAACCAAATAATCCTATTGAAAAATGGGGTACAGAGCCAAACACAGAATTCTCAACAGAGGAATTTCGAATGGCTGAGAAGCACCTAAAGAAATGTTCAACATCCTTAGTCATCAGGGAAATGCAAATCAAAACAACCCTGTGATTCTACCTCACACCAGTCAGAATGGCTAAGATCAAAAACTCAGATGACAGCTGATGCTGGTGAGGTTGTGGAGAAAGAGATTTCTTGCAATGACTATTGACAACACAGAAAGAATGCTGGAAGATGTGTGAATTCATCAAAGGTAAGACAATATTGGAAGAATTGGGGAGCACAAGGAAGATGAGGGGAAGAGACTGAGATAATGCAATGGCGCCCAACTTTGGGAATAGTAATATTGACCTGAAAGGCAGCTAGAATGCAGTGATAAATCCTAGTGATGAGAGATGGGTTAAATGTACCTCCTAGATAACACAAGCACAAGATCTGCATTCAAACTGCATGGACAGATTTACCGCAGGAGTAGTGCTCTCTGCCCACTGCTGGAATCCGAATGCGCAAACCATATGAATCTGCATTTGGACAGATTATAGGACTTCATTGCACCACCTTGGCTTGCATGGTGCTTTCTCGTTCCACTGCTGATTTGATTTTGCTGGCCCTGAACTCTTCTAAAGATAAATTGGCAAACATCCTCACTGCCTAGAGAGGGTCTCCAAGGTATGAGTCAGTGAAGAGGATGCAATACAACACAGGTCAATGAAAGAAGGAAAAGTGAGGGCTTTGGAGCTCACGGGGGAATCTGGGTGACTGGTTTTGAAGGAATTTTATGTTAATTAAAGGAAAACCAGCCTAATGCTGTTAAAAAGCTACTGATCGTACTATTTACTTTGGTTTCTAAATGTTTTATAGGGAGGGTTAAAATAGTACTTTATAATACTATGAAAGGTTATTCAATTTAAATAGGATATTTTTACTGATCTTAAAATATAAATAGATTTTAGTTGCTTAGAAAAGGCAACTAGGTAAATATTAAAAACATTTTAATAGGATTTCTTATAAATTTCAACCTTTGTCTCTGAGAAGATTTCTCATGGGGAAGAAGGAGGAGAAGGAAGAGGAGAAGGAGGAGGAAGAGGAAAAGGAGGAGGAAGAGGAGGACAAGGAGGAGGAGGAATAAGAGGAGGAAGAAGAGGAGGAGGAGGAAGAGGAGGAGGAAGAGGAGGACAAGGAGGAGGAGGAGGAATAGGAGAAGGTAGCCTCTGCTAAGAAAAATGTTTGTGGTGCATGGTGATGTTATTCAAATTACAATGGGCCTTATAAAAGAATGTTCTAGATCATTCCACCTAGAAAGGGTTTCCACCAGATTGTGCTTTGGACATTCTTCCTGACATTCAGGAAGCTTGTCAAAAATTCCAGATAATTTTTCATGGCAAGAAGAGTGTTGGGTAGCAATATATGTGTGGCTTTTGCTTGGTGGTAGTGGTGGGGTTTTCAAATAATAATAGATCCAGACTCTGGATCTAATGGGCCATGTATAGCCTAGTGTCTGTACCCTCTCTACAGATAAACTCTGTCAATTCTCAGTGTAAGTCCATGATGAGAGCAAACTGCCTCCTTTGACAAGACTTTATGATGATCAGGCTAGTTTCACTGGTACTCAACAATCGCATAGGACCAGCCAACGAGAAGTAAGAGGAATGAACAACATGAACATTAGATGTTGCCAATAGTAATTATATTTTTCTGTACTGTAGTTTTTATTTGATTCCAGATAAACCTTCTCCAAAATTTACACACACACACACACACACACACACACACACACACACACACACACACACA
>JADRCD010201904.1:17683-31231 GCA_019843815.1 Montemys delectorum
ACACACACACACACACACACACACACACACACACACACACACACACAGGCTCCTATTTTGAAATGTGCAAGGCACCAAGAAATAAGGAAGAGTAGTCACGCTTGGTTGCACATGTGTTTACTAGTACTCAAGAGTTAGAGGTAGGCAGAGCTCTGTGAATTCAAGGCTAGCCGGTGCCCAAAATAGAGTCCCTACCACCATTGCACTTAAATAATCTTCTGCCTATTGGCAGAAGCAATAGCTAAATCTGTTTAGAAATTGTGCAACAAAATTATATGTAAAACACAGCATCAAAAAATTCTTGAAGGTTCTTCGTAAAAAAACCCCTCAAATATATACACAATATCTAGCCCCTAGAAATAACACATATAACCCTGATTGAACTGTGAGGCATGTATTAGGGTTGTCCCTGCATAGAGGCTCAGAGAGGAGATTGTGTGAAGCTGTGAAGGTGAAGCCTAGATTGTCTTGGTTTCTCCAAGATGTTGGAGATGCCAGAACCATGCCAAGGAAAGCTGCTAAGAGGGAGTGCAATTAGGCCAAAAGAGAGAAGGGTTTTGCAGTCAGCAAACCTGAAAGGAGTTGGAGATCTGAAAAGTGCTTTGATATCAGACGTGGAGATATAGTTTGGAATTTGCCCAGTTGATTCTCAGTCTTGTTTGGTCCAGTATTTTCTTACTAAGCTCCATTTCCTCCAATTTGGAATAGTAATGAATATATGTTGGAAGTATGTGATCAGTTTTATGATTTTGATCTTACAGGGGATTACAGTTAAGAAATTGTAGGGATCTCAGAAGAGACTTTTAACTTTGGACTTGTAGATAGGATTGAGACTGTTAAAGACTATGTGAACTTTAGAAGTTGCACTGAATGCATTTCTGCACGATGTTGTGGCTATAAGCCTATGGGGACCTGGGAGTGGATGTGATGGTTTTAATAGGTTTGACCCTGATAGATTCATCTGTTTGAATGCTTAGTTATAGAGAATGGCTCCAACAGGAGGTGTGGCCTTGTTGGAGTAGGTGTGGGCTTTTTGGAGGAAGTGTGAAAGCAAGGTTTGAGGTCTTTTTATAAGCTCAAGTCTAGTCAGTGAGTCACAGTCACATTCTGCTGCCTATGGATCAAGATGTAGAATTCTCAGCTCCCCGAGCACCATGTCTATCTGAATACTGCCATGCTTTCTGCTATAACGATAATGAACTAAACTTCTGAAACTATAAGCCAGCTCCAATAAAATGTTTTCCTTTATAAGAGTTGCTGTGGTCATGGTGTCTCTTCACAGCAATAAAATCCAGACTAAGACATATAAATAATGCATCAAAAAAGCAAAGCAACAATATTAAAAGCTTTATGGAAAAATGCTAGCTCATATGCAAAGGCAGAAATGCAAGAATAACAGCATGACTTTCATCAGCTACCTTAAAAGCAAGGCATGATATGCCAAGCCTGGAAAGTCATGCAAACCACTGTATGTAGCAAAGTTGTCTTTTAACATTGGTTAAAAGTTAACATTTTAAGGCAAACACAAATTAAGACAATTCATGCTAAATAAATCAGCTTTGCAGAAGGCATCTTAAAAGAGTAATGTACAGGGAGTAGGAAGGAAGTCATTCTCATTCAGAAGAACATAGGAAGTAATATATTACAAGAGAGAAACAAATAAACAGAGACAATTTGGGAAGGAATCAAATATGTCCAATACACCAAACTAGTAAACTTCTAATACTAACTGGTGAAGAGGAAGAAAAATGCCAATAATCCAGTCAACCTACACATCAGCTAACAAAATCACAGAAAACAGCAAACTCCTCTCAATAACAGTGTTAAATCCAAGTCCTCTCAGACTAGCTGACTAGATTAGAAAACAATATCCAACTGTCTGCTGTCTACAAGAAACACATATTGAAAAGCTATCCAGAACATGAAAGTCAATGGATGAAAATAACCTGCCAGGCAAAATGAAGCTGCAAATAAACTGTTACATCATTTTTTAAATCTTATAAAATAGATGTCAAAACCTAACTAGTCAGAAAGAGCTGAAGAGGGCCATTACAGTTTAATAAATAGAACAATTCACTGGGAAGATAATACACTGTAAATATTTATGCACTAGATCTGGGAAACCCCAGTTTCATAAAACAAACACCAAAGGTGTAAAAATATCCTATGGTTTCTGATAAAATACTTGGAGACTTCAATATCTTACTCCAGTATTTAGAAGGTTTTCTAAACTAAAACTTAGGAAAGAAAGTCAGACATAAACATGCCACAGAATAACTGGATATCTGCGGACTATGACATCCAACAGGCAAGTGATGAACTTTCTTTTCAACAGTATGTGCTACTTTCTCTAAACTTGAACGTATTCATCGTAGGGCACAAAGCAAGCCTTTTTAAAAACAAACTTGTTTATTTATTCACTTTATATCCCAATCACAGCCTCCTCCCCCTCTCCTCCCAGTTCCACCCTCACATACTCCTCTCCACCACTGCCATTTAGATCATTAGGGAACACTTTAAAACTTATATTTGAAAATACGGAAGAAAAAGGGATACATTTCTAAAATTATACAAACTACCAGAATTAAAACCAGGATATAACACACTCCCAAGAAGCAGTAAGTTTGAAACAGTAATTAGAAATTTCCCCACAAAGAAAAATCCAAAATGCTGAATTCTAGTAAAGTTTGTAATACCTAACATTCCTACACTTCTTATACTATTCCACAAAATACAAAGGAAAAGAACACCACCAAATGCATTCTATAAAGCCTGTATTACCATGATATCACCCCTTGATAAAGATGTAAAACAAAAGCAAAAAAGAAGTAAGGAAAGAAGAGAGGGGAAGAGGGAAGGAGAGAGGGGGGGGGGAGAGAGTGTCTTAATTAGTGTTTTATTGCTGTGAGCAAACACCATGACCAAGGCAACTCTTATAAGGGCAACATTTAACTGGGGCTGGCTTACAGATTCAGAGGTTCAGTACATTACTATGAAGACAGGAACATGGCAGCATCCAGGGAGGCATGGTACAGATGGAGCTAATATTTCTATAACTTGATCTGAAGGCTGTTAGCAGAATCCTGACTTTCAGGCAGCTAGGATGAGAGTCTTAAAGCCCACACCCACAGTGATACACCCACTCCAACAGGGACACTCCTTCTAATAGTGTCATTCCCTGGGCCAAGCATATACAAACTATCACAGAGAGTAAGGAAGAAAGAAAAGAGGGAAGAGGTGGGAGGAAAGGAGGTGGGGTGGAAGGGAAATGGCAGATCATTTTTTCTGATGAGCACAGAAGACACTGTGAACAAATTGGTTATATCTCACGGATACAGGGTTGGTTCAACATACCATACCATTTAATAAATAAAATAAATATCATATAAATAGTCTTAGTGATAGAAATTACCTCAAAGTTCAACTTATTGTTATGATAAAATTCCTGAAGAAATTAATAGATGAGTTACATCTCTACAAAATAAAGGTGGGATATAACAAACTTACAGATGAATATTGAACTAGAGTAGGAAAAACTAAGAACATTGTGCCCTCTATAAACTAGAACAAGATGAGACAACCACTCTCTCCTTCATACTCAATAGAGCGTTGGAAGTCACAGCTATGGAGGTAAGACAAGAGAAAGGCATGAATGGATATAGATAGACAAGAATGAAGTACAATTTTCCTTCTTTTTAGATAGCACAACTCTAACCTTAAGAGAAACCACAGACCCTATCAGAAAACAATGAGATTTTGTATAGACTTTTAATAGTTACAGCCTAAAACAATAACATACAAAACTCATTAGCTTTTCCATGAGTCAACAATGAATCTGCTAAGAAAGAAATTAGGAATAAATATTCTACTCACAACATCTAAAAATAGAAATACTTGGACTAGCTGGGCAGTGGTGGCGCACACCTTTAATCCCAGCACTTGGTGGGCAGAGGCAGGCGGATTTCTGAGTTCAAGGCCAGCCTGGTCTACAGAATGAGTTCCAGGACAGCCAGGACCACACAGAGAAACCCTGTCTTGAAAAAACAAAAAACAAAACAAGAAATACTTGGACTATACTTAACCAAAGGGGTGAGATGTCTCTACAAGGAAAAGCTTAATACTGAAAAAATAAATTAAATATATTCAGTGATATACTCGCTCACCCAGCTTGTGGACTGACAGAATACATTGAGGGAAAATGACTGTACCTCCAAACCCAGTCTACTAACTGTTCAATCCCTATCAAAACTTCAGTGAAATTTTTCACAGGCACCAAATCAGCAGCAGTAATGAAAACCCCAAAATTCACATGGAAATGCAAAGACTACAGATAGGCAATATAACCAGAGGCTGAAAGCACACTGCTAGAGATTCCACAATACCTACTCCAGAAGCCATAGTAACAAGAACAGTATGATACTGCAACAACATACGTACAGACCAATAAAACAGAATAGAACTCACAGCCAGAATTCCCTACAGCTTTTGCTACCTAAGATTTGACAAAGCTCTGAAAATCTTATATTGGGGGGGGGGGGGAAGCAGCCTATTCAACAAAGAATGCTGTCTGAATACCTACCTACAGAGGGTGAAATTAGATCTATTTCACACACACACATCCACACACACACAAAATCAATTTCAAAAGAACAGAGGCCCTATGTCTCAGCTGAAAAGAAGAAACTGCTAGAGGAGAATAGGTGAGACACATCAAGATAGAGTTACAGGCATGAGCTTTGTGACTAGGAGTTCAGTAGCCAGGAAATGAAATTACATGAAACCACAAAGCTTCTGCATATGAAATTACAAAGATTCATCACAGCAACAGAAACTATCAGAAGAACAAATAGATAGCCATGAGAACAGAAGAGAACCTCGGGCAACTGCCTTTAGATTGGAGGTAAATCTCTAGACTATATATAAAGAATACAAAATTCAATACTACCGACCTCAAACTATCAGTGCAGAGGCTAAGAAACTGGACAGTTCATTAAAAGAAGAAACACAGATATCCAACAAACATCTAGGAAGTTGTTTAGTATCCTTAGACATCAGAAAAATCGATATTGAAAGTACTTTAAGACTCCATCATGTTCCAGTCAGAATGACTATCAAAAAAAGGGGAGGGGGATAAATGGCAAGCCATTCTGCCATGAATGTGGAAGGGAGGGATTCTTCCTCTCTGCTGGCTGGAGTGCCATCTGGTTTAGGCACTATAGAAGTCAGTATGAAGACTTCTTAGCAAGTTAAAATTAGAACTAGCACATGACCCAGCTATAACACTTGTAGACATACACTCAAGCGACTCCCTGTCCTATCCCAAAGACAGCTGCTTATGTATGTTGATTTTAGTGCTATTCATAATAGTAATCATATATATATGGTTTTTATTCAGCCTTAAATCATGGTGAAATTATGAGATTTTTAGGAAACAGGGTCACCTTGGAAACCATTATGCTAAGTAATGTAACTCAGTATCAGAAAGACAAATACTGCATATTCTCTCTTAATGTAGATCTTTGCTTCTAATATCAAAGTGTGTGTGTGTGTGTGTGTGTGTGTGTGTGTGTGTGCGTGTGTGCATGCAGACACCTACACAAACATCTCTGTGTCAGTGCAAGTGTGGGGTGTAGACTGTGAAACTAAACACGGGAAAAGCAGTTGTGAGGAAGCACGCACACATGTATGTCTTTATAACTAAACATACATAACATGAGAGTACAAAAGAGGCTCCCAAAGATGCAAAGACACAAGGAGGGACAGATCTGGGATAAGACAGAGGAGGATTAGCCAAAAACTTGTGTATGAAAATTCCGTAACAAAAGCTGTTACTTTGTGAGCTAATTAAAAATGATCAAAGTTTTAAAAAGCATTATCTGAAATACCAGCCATACATAACAAGCAATATTAACTATGTTAGGATTAGCCACACTTGTGTATATTTCAATGGGGAGCCAAATTGACTTAAAGTTCCTGCCTTCTTTCTCTGCCTCTCTCTTTCCACAGCTGAGTACAAATGGCACCTCATCAGAGCCCAGCCAGAACTGTTTCCTGAGAATCGAGTTTCCTTAATTTTTAAAGGATTAGCATAGTCTAGCTGTTTGGATTACTGTGTGCCTGATGGTCTTCCCCCGAGGAAGGCAATTTCTTTATAAATCAAGACGACAAGGGCTTGATAATTGCTTTGCGGAACTGCAGGGACAGAATGCTTCAGTGGCCAAAGACCAGCTACCTATTGCGGCCAGCAGAGAACCCTGCTGCCACCCACTCTGTCCTCAGAGCCATCACTACTGCATGAGCTCCCCCACGGCCCCTGGATCTCCTCGTAAATGAAAAGCATCAGGGGGAGATGGATGAGCTCTTCTTTTGCTGATGATTAAACACTGTCCTTTTTAAGGCAGCCTGGGTCTGTGCCTTCTGCAGTCAGCCATGCATCAGGGAACATTGTTCCAGGGAAGCCCGAAGTACAAGCAGAGTTACCTGAGTTGAAAGACACCCTTTCACTCTCTAGTACTACCTGGGGCTTTAGCTACATGATTCCAATTAGACTAGATGGTTGCCACAGAGTTAACTGCCCCATGAAATGTCTGCTAAAGTTTTCCATGGGGCTAAATTACAGGGAAATCACAGGGATAAGAAGACGAAAGCTGTGTGGCTAAAACCATTAGCTGGGTACCTAATTGTGCCCGTGGTCCTGTATGCTCCCCAAACACTCCCACACTGTTCACCGCTCTTTCCTATCTGACTGTACTAAGTGCACAAGCTGTATTCTCTAGCATTTGACCTTTTGGGGACCACTGCTAGACTATGAAATGTTTCTATGTACTTCAACTTCCAGATAGTGCCAGCCTTTGATTGCACTAATTTACAAAGAGTTTTACTTATGTTTGGGATGGGCTTGGAAGCCAGGGTATATTACATGTGGAAGCCACTGTGTTAACTACAGATCTGGCCACTCTCCCTTTCTGTGGTATACACACCCCCGAAGCAAGCAGGCAGATCATGCTTACAGAAGAGCCATTGGTGGCCCAGTTATAAGTGCAACAAAGCTAATGATAAAAGTCAAGGTCCAAAGCAAGTTAAATTCAAAGATTGATTAAAGAAAGTGTTTTCTTCCCTTTCTGCTAATTCAAATTATTCATCAGACAGATGTGGTTTCACAAGAGAAGTCAGAAATTTTGAAATTTACACACACACATACACACACAAACACACACACACACATACATATGTATTATATAATATTCACATGCATAGGTATGTCAGCCATGCATCAGGGAATGTTAGTTAATATGCAAGGAAACTGGAGTTCCCAGCAAAACCTACACCTATGTTGAAGACTCTACAGTGCTCCCAATGATTGTCTTCAATTTTCAACTTGAAATAATCTATGATCATTTAGGAAGAGCCTTAATTATTTTCTACATTGATCAAGCTAGCCTGTGAGCATGTTAGTGAGGCCTTGTCTTAACTAAATGAATTGATGTGAGAAGACCCAGACCATCACGGGCAAAGGCATTCCCTAGGTGAGGAGTCCGGAACTCTATATGAGTGGAGAGAAGATGCTCAGCAGAAGTGGGAAAGGCAAACGAGTTTGTATGCATTTCTTTCTTGCTCTTCACTGTGAACGTGGTGTGACTAGAATCTTGCTTTGACTTTTCCTTAGCGATTAACCATAGGCTGGAATTGTAATCCATTCAAATCGTTTCTCTTCTTAGGCTTCTGTCTCGTGTGTTTTTTTTTTTTTTAAACTTTTATTGCATTATGATGAGAAAAGTTACATGATTTCAATTTATCTCAATTTGTTAACATTTAAAAACATTTTAAGTAAATAGAATTAAATCACATTCTTGTTTCCCTTTTTGTACCCCCACTCCTCCCAGAGACCTCCCCTTCAATACCTACAATATCTTTTTTGTCATATTCCTTAATATTTATAAAATATTATAACAATACAAATAAGTATTATAAAAGTTGTTTGATATAAAACAACAATCAATTTAACAGTCTTATGTAGATGCTCGTCTACAGCAATAGTGAAAATACATTTTTTCTCAGTATGACTCTGTCTTGTGTTTTTATCACAGCAACAGAGATGAAGCTAGGACACTGACTCTTTGGAACTGTGACTGCATTGCATTGCAGTGTTACAGATACAGGGTCAGGTTATCCTGGGCTACAATTACCCTCCCAATAGCCACTCATTGCCCTTTCTCTCTGTAATACAAAATACTTGTGAATATCAGATATGACTGTTTAGAATGTGTTAACTTGGTAGATCATCAACCCCAAAGCTAAGACTACTCTCCGATAGAATCTGAGCCTATAACAAGGATTTCCCCCCTTCAGGATAACTTGATGCTCCCACATCATTGCATTTAGAAAATGGTTTGATTTGTGAGTTTCTTTTGCTCTGTAACCGTAAAAGTCTCAAGCGACCATTTCCATGTTGGAACACGTATTCAGGGCAATGTGCATCTATGTTTGCAGGATCATGGTCACTGATATTTGGTTTAAGAATACACTGTAACTTGTTGCTTTTGACGCAACAGCTGTGCTTGGCATAGACAGAAACACTGAAGATATAAAGTCTATGTTAAATACACTGAGCCTCCAGGAAGATAGGCATCAGATGATGATACCATCCAAGTCATTGTGTTATTAACCCTCCATGGATCTGTTTGTTTTGTTGTTTGCTTGCTTGTTTTTGTTTTTGTTTTTGTTTTTTGTTTTTTGTTTTTGTTTTTTTTTTTTTTGAGACAAGGTCCATCTACATAACCCCACCTGTCCAGGAACTTACTATGTAGACAAGGCTGGCCTCACACTCACAGAGATCCTCCTGCCTCTGCTTCCCAATTGCTGGGATTACAGATTTGCTTGTCTACACACAGCTTTAATCCTGCATCTTCTGAAGAGCAGAAGAGCAATACTGACCGAAAATGGACCGTGGGGAAACAGCCACCTGCCTGGTAGATGTTGGATTGTGGTTGGAAGTCTCTCAGCATCTGGCGTTCTGGATGGGTAGATACTATCTAATAGATACTAAAGGTGGCCTTTTAACTTCTATTTCTACCCTTCATTTCTATTCTTCTCCTAATTCCACCTATGCAGTCATGGATTTTAAATTTATTTACTTGAAGGAAATTTTAACAGAGTGTACTTCAAAGACTTAATAAAGCTGGGAAACCTAAGGGTTTTTTTCTTTTTTCTTTTTTAAAGCTCTATATCTAGAGGCTTAGTTTCTCTCCAGGCCTGTTTCCTATTTGCATGATTGCTTTGATCACACACTGACAATTTATTGGGTACCAATAACAACCGTAAGAACCCTGAACCTATCTTCACAAGAAAGATCTGTAGTGCTTCTGGATTTTACCCTCTGTACCTGTGTGGCTACCCAGCCCTCCTAACTGCTGACCCATTTCCCTAGCATGACTGTTCAGGGTTCTTGCCCTGCAAGGCACAGTGGAATAAGTAACCCCAGGGTAGGAGAGGGGCAGTGGAAGTCCCACATTCTGTTATTCCAGGCCATGCCCAGGTGTGTCCTCTTCCTGTGAATTTTTGCTGTGGGCAGTGGGCTCACAACATTCAAATGTTGAGTTTCTCTCAGAGCGCTGATCCTAGAAGGTGAAGCCTTTGCTGTCCATCAGGTTACAAGGGTGGTACCTACGTAACTGAATCATTACTCTTAGAGAGGAAACTCCAGAGATCTGGCTAGCTATTTCTCTACCTTTTGATGACAGAGGAAAAACCACCATCTGTTTTTGGAACAACACACTTATAAGAATCCATCAATGTCTGTCCTCTGGTTCCAGATGCCAAGCCTTCACAGTTGTGACAAATTTATGTTGGTTATAAGCTACCCAGTCAACACACTTTTCTATGGCAGCCTAAATTAACTAGGCCAATCTTCTTCTCTGCAGGGAGGAGGGTTCTCTTTAATTTATGGTAAAAATGCTAATAAGAACTTCACTGGATCAAAAGAGCTTAAAAGCTGTGTCCAAAATGGAAGTAGTTTAAAAAAAAAAAAAACCAGAATGTGTCTTTCCTTAATTTTCTTAGAAATATACCCATCTCTGCAAATTCCTAAATCAGCATACAAGTTTAGAAACTCATTTGATGGCGTTACATGGACAATTACATCACAATAAGTAGAAAACTCAGCTTCCAGTAGATAGGATAGACACAATTGGGTAGTTCTGCTAGGTAAACACTGCCTTTTGGAAACAATTTGAATTTTTAGCTAACGACAAGTTCACACTGTAGAGAGTGGATAGTCTACTCCTTGTTTGAGAATAAAAAAATGAGAAGAACAAAGAGGCAAAAAGTTCCTGAGTACATTTGTGCTCCATGTAAAAGAACATTGCACAGACAAACCCAGGAAAACAAAAATAATGTGGATCTCTTGTTTCTCAAAGAGAAAGGATATACTTTTAACTTTAATTATTAAATTATACTCAATTTTTTTCTAGCGAACTTTTTAGAAGCAAAAATATGTTTTTGTAAAGAAGAGCACGTAAGGGGCTCAGATGGAGGTTAGAGGGTACACTGAGATGGATTGTCATGTACAAAGTTTATTAGATGAGTTAGTAATGTCAAGGGTAGATAGAAAGATAGACAACAGCATGGTAGAGTTCTGAGGACAGTTCAGGCTCTAGCACCAGAGACAGACAAGACAGTCTCTAAAGAGAGACTCCAGAGTGCCCTTGGCAGAAGTGGGAGTCTCTTCTTATACTCTCTGAAAGTGAAGGAAATTGCACAGCACAAGCCTGAAGCCAGGCTTTCCAATTCCCAGTTTAGAGTTAGGGAAGAGGGCGGGGACCTAGGATATGTAGTTATCACGCCAGTAAACTTTGGTGTTAACTCACTTCCCTGGGATTGCCCTAGGGATTCATAGGTGACATCGCAGGTAGGTGCTTCTCAGTATCTGTGAGAGTTGAAGGTATTGTGGGAACAGCCGCTGGAGTCTAGCATTACACTCCTACAAGCACCACGTAAGCCTTTAAGTTTATAAACTGGTCTGAATTTCTACTTAAGAACTGGGCACTCCAGCTCAAAGCAGGAAAGAGCTTGAGGAACAATTAGCAAATGATAGATAGTGGGGAAGAGAGGCTCAATTTTCTTCAGAAGCTGACCAAGCAGAAATGGATAGCACCCTACATCCACATTTAGAAGGGCACTGCCAAGTACTCCATGGAATGCTAAGGAGATAAAGAAAAAGAGGAAGAAGAGGAAGAGGATACGAAGACATGTGGTTAGGAGGTAGGTAGAGAGTCTAGAAGGAGCTGGGAAAGCAGGTTGGGAGTGGAAACTGATGGGTTCTGAGAGGCATTCACGTGAAAAGTGCCACACACACTAGGCCCAAACAGTTCCACACGTGAGAGGTTTAATTGAGAGGGAGAGAGGGGGGAAGTAGTGTGGAAAGAGAGGAGTGGGGGAGAGAGAAATATGGAGGAATGTTCCCCGTGGCAAGCCCTGGGGATTTTGGGAATATGGTGGCTGTTGCCCTAGCAACAGGTCTGTGGACCCGCCCATACATATGCGCAGGCTTTCTGTGATGCTAACAGAAACAACCTAAATTCACTGAATTCATGTATGAAACACTAAAGGATAAATAACATGTTTTATAGAATGCTGGAAAAGCCAATGAGCTATTTGGTATCTGACTCTCAAAAGCAAAGCTGCCATGTGGTTCGTCTGGACTCTTCCTTCTTCATGGTAGGAGAAACTCTAAAGATGTAGATCTGAGATTTCCACCTCCTTGCAGAATGAAATGAAAATCTAGGCATGATAGTAGAGATTCCTGGAAGTAGTGCCTACTCTTAAGACTCAGGACTGTTCTGCCAGGATCAGTGTAACCACCCACATGTCTTCCAAGCAGCAGAGGAGAACAAAGAAGCTGGGAGTGAGAGCTGTAGATGATGGGGAACAGAAGAGATGTGAATCAGGACGAAGGAGAGCCACCATGGTGACTTATAGGTCAAAAGAGCAAGGAACACAATGGTGGTCTCAAGGATCTTAGAGCAACTCCTGTTCAGTGGCCAGAATCTTCAGCTGCCTGGAACTAAATTTGGCCAGCAGCTAGTTGAGCCTGAAAATAAGACCTTTCCAGAATTTCTCAGGAAGAGTCATGGTAGACACCATAATATGAAACATGATCAGTTTCAAGTAGAGAAATCAAGCAAGCCTCTTGTACTTCTGGGGCACAGAACTCTGTGGCCATCAAACTGTACATTCGGTGAGTCTAATCTGCAGTAATCTGTCATGACAGCTCCTCAAAGCCTGAGACTCACCATGCGATGTTACATAAATGCCCATTTTAACATTTCTGTGCAAGGACTTAATGAATATTGGATGAGCATTCTGTTTCTTCTCATGGGAACATTTTAGAAGCGCTGAGCAACAAGATGGGAGACAGTCATTAGGACTTTTAGTTGCCTCTTGCTGCAGCAACTCAATCTGAGCAAGAATCTCACCAGCTCTAGGTAATACCTGAGAGTAGCTCCTCCCAGTTTACTGCTACCAGATGGCTGGCACTCAGTGTGAGTGTGGGATAATGGGGCCTCAGGGGGCGTCATCTCATTTTACTGCTGTAGCCCCATAGAAAGAGTTGTGCTTTGCAAATCCAAGGATTATAACAGCTGTGTCAGAAGGTCAGATGCAAAGACACTTTTAGAATCCACAAAGCATCGTTGTAAGCAGATCACAAGGCCGCTGTTAAGAGCTGAGTTCTAACTTAAGCAGAGGCAACACCAAACAAATGCTACCATCTAAGGAGTTTCAGTTCTTTCTTCGCCCTTGTTTTTTGAATACAAATACAAACATAAATGAATATTTTATTTGAAATCACACATTTAATCAATTTTTTGACTTCAAGAAAAACTAAAAAACAAAAGAGAAGGTGTTTGTTCTTGACACTCAGCCTAGGGCATGTCTCCCTGTCATGTCCTCACTGTTCTTTGTAGATAATTATAATTCTTAGAAGCTGGGCACAAACCACACCAAGACATCAATATGGTGTAGCAATAACCTAGAGAACAGAAGTCAGAAACTCAGGATTTTCTGAAGTGTCGTCTTATTCTAATTGCCCTGATGACAAATCCTTTTATGAGAACTAAAATAGAAGTTTTGGAGATCTGTTGACCAGTAAAGAACATAGCCCCAAGAAGGCACAGTAGGCGAATTACTCTTTTGTTTGTTGAAAATATATACTGCCAGAAGATTCTTATGTGCCGTACAAATGCACAGGCTGTGGCTGCTTCAGTGAGGCACTGAATGACTTAACTTAATCTGATAATTTGCTAAAATCCCCGAGAAACATACTGTGCCACTTTAATGTTAATCACAAGCACTCAATGTGGAATATTTTTTATAGAATCTGAACAAAAATCAAACAAGCAGCATTAGGTTATTCCAAGTTCAAAGGAAGTACAAACGACTACAACCTCCAAAGCAACAGTTCTCTGTCTTCTGGTGCACACGGACACATCTGATGCTTTGGGTGCTCATACCTCAAACTCTTTAGCAACCTCAGGTACTTTCTACATGGCC
>JADRCD010201908.1:458-16436 GCA_019843815.1 Montemys delectorum
GCCTCCCAGCTGGTCCTCCCTTAGCAAGACCCCAGAGAGAAAATGGCCTGTTGCATTCTTTCATCTGTTGCCTTACTGTATCATGGAGATGTGTTGTTCAGTAAGAAATATGTCACACAAAGAAAGTGGGGGGGGGGGGGGGGAGCAGTAAGATGGCTCAGTGGGCAAAAGCCCGTGATCTACAGGAAACCTGCATAAAACACCAGCTTGCAGAGCCAAGTATGTCGGTGCATCCCTTTAACCCCAGCACTCAGGAAGCATAGGCAGGCAGGCAGGTCTAAAATTGAGGCCAGCCTTGACTACTAATGGACCCTGTCTCAAAAAACCCAAACTATAAAAATTAACCAGTCAATAACTAGAGGGAATTCAGATTACAATAGCACATGCATCTATAATGCTGGTGCATCTTTACCGAGATAAGACAGCCACAAGAGAATTGGCCAGAAACTTGTGGTCAGCCAGCTTAGAACTCTCACTTGCAGACGTATATCATGCATGCAGAGTAATAACATTTTTCTATTATTTCATGAAAGGAAATCAGAGAACTTGGAAATCTACTAACAATAAACAACATTTGTTCTAAACAATAACTTTTATTCAGAGTTTGCAGTTCTCTGTTGTAGGTGACGATGCCAACTGTTTTTCTGCAAAGTCCTTGGAGCAGTATTATGGCTGGAACATTGGGAAAAGGCGAGCTGCTGAGGTAAGGCTGTGTGCTGGCTGGCTCTGCAGCCACCCCGGAAAGTCAGATAGCACAGTAGATGTACACATTTATATCTTTTGAAAGGCTTGCTCTTCTGTACTAGTGAAAACATCCTATATTTTTTTTGAAAACTTTATATATTTTGGGGTTGAATACTTGGCTCAGTAGCCAGATGGCTACTATCACAGAGGACTCAGATTCATTTCCCAGCACCTGAATAACAGTTTACAACAGTCTGTAATTCCATTTCCAAGGGACCTAAATGCCCTCTTTTGGCCACTTCAGATATGGAGGCATGCAGGTGATACATACACATACGTATAAAATTAATATTTTTAAATTTGTAAATTTCAAAATACTGAATTCAGAGTTTTACAGAGTACTTACAGCAGTATTGCCAAATGCAGTTGAATCATGAGAGAAACAAGTGTACAGTGTAACTGGGCAGTGGTGGAAGCTGGGTCATTGAATTTGGTTTGGGGGAAAATGAAAAGTTGGTTCATGATCAGGTGAAAAGACTTAAATGCAGACATAGATATTTCTATTTTATTTTGTAAACATTTAGACCAATAGTAACTCTTTATTACATGTAAAATTCTTAGTGTGTGTATGTGCATGTGCACACACATGCATTCTCACATGCATGTGCACACACACACGTATGCTCACATGCATGCACTGCACATTTATGAAGGCTGGAGGGCATGAGTCAGTTCTCTCCTACCATGAGATCCCTGCAAATCAGCTCATTTGGCTTGGTGGTAGGCATCTCACCCTCTGAGCCATCTCACTGGTCCCAAAAGAAGCTCTTTCATATTCCTCCTTTTGTTGCTACAGAGTGAATGAATCTGATTTTTTTTTTTTTAGTTGCTTGGTTTATTTCAGTGCACAGCTATTGATTTTAAAGTTCAAGGATTTAATTTTGGATCAAATCCTTTTTAAGTGGCAAAGAGCAATGACAATACGAAAAGTGTTACAAGAAATCCTGGAGAAGAATCCAAGATTCCACCACCTGACACCCCTCAAGACCAAGCACATTGCTCACTGGTGCCGTTGCCACGGTTACACCCCACCAGACCCTGAAAGCCAGCGGCATGATGGAGACTCCATTGAGGATGTGCTGACCCAGATTGACAGTGAACCAGGTAGGCCTTAATAGATTGCCCCAGTGTTGAGCATGTTTGCCTCCCCTCAACCCCTACAGAATACTTCAATGTCCTCCCCTTCAGTTAGGGGTGAGGGAGAGCTGGTCTAGATGACAAGACTCTTTCTTACCATGACACCCCAGACAACACAGCCCTTCAGAACTCTACCCAAGTGTTTCAGGCATTGTACCCTAGCCAGGAATGATTAGTTCCTGCCATTTGGTAGGCATGGATTGTTCTCATGGGAGGCTCCTCCTTGAGTTACTTCGAAGACTCCTAACCCACTTTCTTTCCCTTGCTGTGTGACATTAGGAACCCCTAGTAGGCAAGTCAGGCCTACTACCATCAAAATAGGTCAGTGTCTTATGGATGTTTCTGTACCCTCAAGCCTGGGGAGGGTGTTGGGGTCATATGAGAATAATCAACAGTGATGTAGGAAATACAGTAAAGAAACAGACAACTGCTAAAGAATCAAATTAGGGGCATGAAAGCATCTGGCTATGCCTTAAAGAGTAAGAAGCATTCAGCCATGTTCTCATAGGCATCAGAATGCCCCACCTCATCTAGGTAAGTCTTATTTGCTGCAGAAAGCTTCCTGGCAGCCTAATGCTCAGTTGTCTTTTCTCTCATTTCCTGTGGCATATAGTATGCGTGCTGAGAGGGTTTGCTGGTTTCTAGATCTATGTCCTTGGTGAGCAGAGACCATGTGATCACCTCCAAGTTTCACTGGTGCTCTGTATATAGCAGTAGTCAGAAGAACAGGCAGCAGCCAGGAGCTGCTGAGCTGCCACCATCGTGTTGCTCATAGGAACCTACCTTGTACCTGGCCTGGATTTCAAAAGTGTATGGACAAGATTTTATTGTCCTGAGGCTCTACAACCCAGTGAAGGCTGTATACGTTACCATGGCAACAGTGAAACAGGAATGGTTTTTGTTTTGTTTTGTTTTGTTTTGTTTTGTTTTTTTGAAGTAAGAAGTCTCAGGTACCTTAGGCTTCCCCAGAGCTAACTGTGTAGTCTGTGTAGTTGCAGATGAACTTGTACATTTGATCCTCCTGCCTCTGCCTCCCTGAATTCCACTCTAGTTGATGCAGTGCTGATAATCCTACCTGATCCCAGGGACTCCTACATGCTTGACAAGTACTCTCATCACTTGAGCTACATCCCAGCTTAAGTAGGAATGACTTTATGTTCTTTACTGTACAGTTCTTAAATTTTCCATCTTTAAAAAAACAAATGAAGAAAATCAATTTTATGATTCAGAAAGTGGGGCAGTGGCCTAGTTTTCCAAGATGGAGTCAATTATGTACTATGTCTTTGATCTTAATGGCAGGTAGAATACCTTTGGAATAAGACACTTGTCTGCTTTTCTACTTTATGAGGCACTGGTTCTCATGGGAGATCCATAGACTTAGCTCCCTGCAGACTCTGCCTTCCTCAGACTGGGGTCCTTGTCTGCTCTCACTCATCTTAGCTGTCACAGACTGCTTCCTCTTATCTAGAGTGCCTGTCATCCTTCTCCACTGCTGATGACCTCTGCCGGAAGCTGGAGGATCTGCAGCAGTTCCAGAAAAGGGAGCCTGAGAACGAGGAAGAAGTGGATATCCTCAGCCTGTCAGAGCCGCTGAAGACAAACATTAAAAAGGAGCAAGAAGAAAAGCAGGAAGAAATGAGATTCTACCTGCCACCAACCCCAGGCTCTGGATTTGTTGGTGACATTACACAGAAGGTGGGAGGCTAAGACTGTGGCACTGTAAGATCACACACCAGACATTCTACCTCATGAGCTTAGACCAGTCTACCCAGTTGACATGTGATTGGCTTTGCCAAAAGGTTGTGTTTTGAACATGGCTACAGAGCAGAGGAGGGTAGTCACCGGAGGCTTTGCTTCTGGCTTTTTTCTCATCTGCTTCAGGTAAAGTGCTTCTCCTTCATGAGGCATATTGTAATATTTTCAGGTCATACTTGAATGAGCACTCCCCATCTATCCCATACTATTAACTCCCCGACCCCCTCCACCCCAAGGCCTGTGTTACCTTGTTACTTGGGAGAGAGCTATCAAACCCAATGATACCTAGCAGTTCTTTAGCATCTGCCTCTGCGAGCTGCTCAGAATCCAAGGGGAAAGGCAATGTTCTGTTCACTTCCACACACACCCACAGGGTGCATATTGGGAAGTAGAATAGGGAAGTTCCCAAGGGCTTTTCTTTGCTTCTTGTAAAAATGGCCCTGGAGTCTTGATTTTAGACCTTCCAAAATATTGCTTGCACTATTAGGAATTCTTGGGAGATTCCATTGTTTCATGATAAGATATTTGGGGGTAAAAGCAGGATTACATGTTGTCCAGAGTGGTTAGAGAGCCCTTCTTCCAGCCAGAGGCCTGTGTGTCCCAGAGAAGTTCACTTGTTTGGGGAAAGGCTTGTTTCTATTATTGATGGGACAAATGGCCTTCTTCTGCTCTTCCAGATTGGGATCACCCTGCAGCCTGTAGCACTCCACAGGAACATGTATGCCTCAGTAGTAGAGGACATGATCTTAAAGGTAGGTACTTGGTAGCACTGTGACCAAGGCTGGCCAGTTTGGAACCTAGGGCCTTGTGAGTAAGGGACAGAAGGGGACAGAGAGGATGACTTTTAAATCCCTTGTCTTACTTAGGGTTTATGTTTCCTTTCTTTTCTGTTTTCCTTCTCCTCGTTAAAGTAAATGAAGTTGTGTTCTGTCTAAGAATTGAGGGGTTTATTGTGTTGAGGATAGGGCCCAGGGTCTCTTACATGCCAGGCAGGTGGTCTGTTATCGAGTCCCTTGGCTCCCACAGCTGTCAAGGTCTTTTTAGTGCTGTTTCTTATGTTTATTAAGAAGTATCCTACGGTGAGAAGTATCTGTGCTTTTATGATAGACAGAAAGAAACCAGAGCCTTAGGTTTTCCCTGCCTTTCACAACAGAGAAACAGCCACAACTGTCCTATCCTGGGCAAGGGGTTAGGAAAGATACAGTCTCTGTGCCTGGCCTGGCCCTTACCTCAGCAGTTGTTTTCCATTCTGCATCCACCCGAAAGGGAGGCTTCAGTAGCAGCCCTTACTCAACACCCTGTTTTCTGTAGAAAACTGTCCAGTTAATAAAAACCACTGAGCCCAGTTTCTAATTTCCCTATATCATGACCTCTAAACAAACAAAGTTCAATTTTTCTTGAGAACTTTGTAATATTTAATTGACAGTCATTTCAAAAGTTTGGGTAAAGAATGAGGTCGGCTGCATCTCTCCCACTAGTGAGCAGGTGGCTCTTCTGTCAACAGCAGTCTTCTATTCTAGGCCACGGAGCAGCTGGTGAGTGACATCCTGAGACAGGCACTGGCAGTTGGATACCAGACAGCATCTCCCAACAGGTACTGGTGCTGATAGTGGAGGCTGAGTGGCTCAGTTACTCTTGAAGATGTTTGTTTCACTCATAAGTCAGTGCAGTAGGAAATAGAGTAGGCTGTGCTTGGGACATTAGAGCCTGACAGACTTGAGGATCTGTTCTGTGATTCTTAGAGAACCTCTTAGCCTGAAAGCCTAGCTGTGCCCTCCCAGCTAGTACTTCCTAGACATGCAGGTCTGTTGTCACAGGGTAGAGCAGGCAGCAGGCTCTCACATTAACTCTCACATTAAGACAGTAACTGGCGTATTCTAGGGTAGAGATTAATAAATACTCCTACGGTGTGGGTCATTGCAGATACACTCTTCCTCTAAGAAACTGGGAAACTAAGCTCTGACAGGGAGTTGTCTTCACTGCCCCAGACCACAGGCCCCATGGTCGGACACCTTTCATAGCTTCGAACCCTTGAGCTCACTGCCACCTCTTTCCTGAGCATTCGACTCTGAGTGGGATGCACAGTTCCCAGTCTTAAAAGAGATGCAGTTCACATCCTTTTTCCCTCCTACTCAAAACAGTTTCATTCTTCATACTATGTGGAAGGCTACCCTGATACACTGTATACTCTGATATACTGATATGCAGTATCTCAGGTCATGGGGCGCCAGATGAGGATTTTAGGTCAGATATACACAGATAACATAGAGGTCATGAGTAAATGAGGAGGGGGGAGGGGGAGGAGGGGTAAGAGGAGCAAGGGGTGATAGTAGCAGCAGCGGTGTAATAGTTGAAAAAGTTGGAATAAAAATTTCCAGGCCTCGCCATGCTTGAAAAGCAGGAGGAACCATGCTTTCTGTGTTCCTGACTAGAGATGTGGCAGACTGGGTGATTTGAATGAGAACATGTAATGTCACGCTTGGCTGGCCAGGACTCCCATCCTCTGAGATAAGAGATGGGTCTATATCTTTATGGTGCTTTGAAACAACTTCAGTCTGCTAAGACTTAGACACACGACTTCTCTCCTGTCTACATACTCTTTCTTTTCTGTCAGCTAATCATTTGGCCAGCGGACGTTCTCATTCCTATGACCAGAAAGTAAGATTTGAGTCCTGGGTAGGACTATAGATGGAGAATTCATGAGAAGTGTGAGAGAGACTGGAGCCTTTGCCGTCACCTCCCTCTGTAGGAGGGTAGTCCCTTCAGTATATTAACTGACTAAATTAGTCCTGAATGCACTTGACAAATTATACCTAATTATACTTTTGGGGTTTGTTTTTGTTTTGTTTGTTTGTTTGTTTGTTTTTGGACTAGGATTCCCAAAGAAATTACAGTGAGTAATATTCATCAGGCCATTTGCAACATTCCTTTTCTGGATTTTCTCACGAACAAACATATGGGAAGACTGAACGAGGATCAGTGACTACAGTGAAGAGATCCCCGAACAGTGGGATGGAGGCCGTGTCTGCAGTGTGCAAACTGTGACCCTTGTGTTTGGGGAAAGCTGGGGTTCTCTATGTTGGAATGCCTTGGCTGCCAAACCATTCCTTCCGTCTAACTGCGTGTTACACAAGGGCATTGAGTCCCAAGTGCCCCCCTTTTAAGACAGAGTTATTTCCCAATTCTGGAGGGAAACTAAATGGACACAGCTTTGTCAGTTTGTGTTTCTTTACTCTGACAAGGCTCTGCAGGGTCTTGGTGTGAGACAAGGCACATACATACACGGGGTGCTTGCTCCCTCTTTGGAGTGTGCTTGGGTTCACCTGAGGCCTGCTTTTCAGAAGGCAACAATCAGCCCGGCATGCTGGGCTAGGGAACTCTAAAGAAGAACAACAAGCAAGTACCCTCTCCCCCCCTTGGCTCAGTGCAGAAGGGCTACACTCTTGGCTGGTGTGCGTTGGCTACAGAGACGGTCATGGGCCGTGTGGGAGGCCAAGAGGCTGCAATGAGACTCTGACAGAACTGTGACGCTAGTGCTGTGACAGCCTGTATCACAGCAGTGTGGAGGGGTCCCAGCAAAGTTCAGAAGGCTTCAGGCCTGTGCCTGTGTAACCCAGGAGCTACAAGTGTTAGTGTAGGTATCAACGTCAGAGTCAGGCACTTGAGCGCTGTGTGGTCCTCCTACTCATGTGGGCTTCAGAAGCTCCTGCTACTGCCTCATGTCAAGGGGAGGGAGGCAGCCCCACTGCAAACCTCACTAGGATTGTCCTCTTGGTGGACTGGAGTCCTACCCTTCTCTGCCAAAGAGTTTTACCAAGACGAAAGAGTTGAAACACCTGTGAGTGCCTTACCATGGGAAAAACTGCTCTAGCCCAGTGTGCTAATGCTTGGGAGCAGAGCCCTCAGTGAGAGGTGCAGACAGGAGATTCTAGCACCAGTACACAGTGTGCAGACACGGGGGTAGGGGTGGAGGGGGACTCCCCAGTCTTTCTAACTATTATGAGGACACAGGAAAGACCTCAGTCTCAGTTGTAAACCTGCTCTTTCTTTACTTAAAGGAAACTTGAAATATCTGAGTAAAAGTCAAAGAAACTTACCGAAACAACATAAAGCCCGTTCTCTCAGGTCCTGTAGGTAGATATGTGAGTCAGGAAATATTGCAGGGAGGATAAAATAGACCTTTAATTCCGCACCTGAGAGCTACAGGGATCTATGGTGCAGGGCTGGGCAAGCACAGCTTACTGGCATAATTGGGTATGTACGGTTTAAGAATTTTGATCTTTACTCCAGGCTGACACACAGATTTGTTCAGAAGTGGACAGAGACCTACATGGTAGAATATCCCAATGAGAGCAGACTCATTTGTTGTGATAAAAGCCTAAAGAAATTACTTTTTTGCTTAAAAAAAAAAAATCAAACGATTTAACAGTTTTCGTGTATGTTAAAGTTTCAAGTGTTTTTTTAAATCATAATGTGTAATAATTGTGTATCGTTTTGTCTACAATAAAACATTTAGTATTTGCGATGGGTTTTCTGAGCTGGAAGCACTGCACCACCACACTTGATGGGCTCATTGGGAGGTAGCTGTGGTATGGGTCTTTGTGAGTTTAAATTGATCTCTCTCCATCCCTAAAAAAAAAAAAAAAGAATATGCAGCCATGCAATAAGAAAGGATCACAATTACACTTAGGTCCCTTACGGAGATAGAAGGCACTTTGCTTGCTGACCATGGGCATAATTATGTCAAACAAGCAATTTGGGGTAAAGGATAACGAATAAGTGGGTTCCGTTTCTCAAAAAAGCAGACCCTTTGTCTAACAAGCTAGTTTATCTGGTGAGAAAACGTTGGTCTGTGCTGAGGTGTGAATCACTCCTGGGATGCAGTTCTCAGAAACAAGTGTGTAACAGTGCAGACACTCCAGAACTAAAGGCTCTGAAATCTGTGGCATTTACAGGGAGTTTCTGTGAAGTGGCACTGGGATGCAGCCCACGGAGGTAGCTGGCTGGGAAGCAACTTAACAGAGGGCAAGAAAGAAAACAGAGCCCGGGAGCGGAATGCTAGCGGGGGCGTAGGTCAGGGTGGGTGCCAACAGCTCCCTGGGCTTCGGGTGCATACCCTATCCGATAGAAGCCAGGAGTCCTAAGTTCTGTCCATCAGAGCATGGAGAGGTAAAGGCTTTCTTCCTTCAGTGCGTAAACAGGCTTTCAGGCTTTCTGATTGGTTGACCTTGTAATGTACATGGCCACCTGACTGAGGCAGTTCCCACACTGGTCACTGTGTTTATGGAGTAATTAATAGTGAATACTCTTCTCAAATTAACAGATTAAACTGCTCTTTATTTTTCAAAACTTACAGAATATAAAAGTTATTAAATTTTATAGGAATTTTAGCAGGTATGATAAAGTATTTTTAAAAATTTGGGCTGGAGAGATGGCTCAGTTGAAGTGCATGCAGTACCTGAGTTCAGT
The DNA here is from genome assembly GCA_019843815.1 of Montemys delectorum. Taxonomy (NCBI): domain Eukaryota; kingdom Metazoa; phylum Chordata; class Mammalia; order Rodentia; family Muridae; genus Montemys; species Montemys delectorum. The sequence continues at coordinate 9,564 of JADRCD010201908.1, forward strand.
CACCAGAACCCACATAAAAAAGGCAGGCATGGTGGTGCACACTTAAAATCTGAGCACTGGAGAGGCAGAGATGGACAGATCACTTGAGGCTTGCTGTACAGCCAGCCTAACCTACTTGGCGAGCTCCATGCCAGTGAGAAAAGTGAAGGGTACCTGAAGAATACTTTGAGTTGACCTCTACACACGTACGTGCACATACATGAACACACATCCCCATACATATAGGAATACACACATAGATGTACCTACATATATACCACCATATACACACTCTCTCCTCAGAGATGAGCCCTGCTCATCCTCCAGTGTATTTTTCTGGTCTTTGTGCACATTGTGTGGAAGGTGGACTCAGGACTAAGAGAACAAGGCTGACATTGGTCTTTGTTGCTTCTTGGGCTGCTCATGGAACCATGTGGCCACATTCAGATCTGCAATGAGGAGGGACTTCCTCATTGCAGGTTTTCATTTCTCATGAGGACTGGTGAGAAGAGCTATGTGGTACACTGCTGAGGTCATGCATCTCTACACCAAGAGTGAATGCAGGGGTTGGAGGTTGTTGAGCATATGGTGTGGTCACTAGCAATGTACAGCTGGGGGCTTTTAGCTGGTGCATGCCAGTGGCTACAGCAGGACCAAGAGGTTTAAGCAAGAAAGGACAATTGAGCCATGCTTGACTGGCTTTCCTGTGGATGTTCCTAGCAAGCCAGCAGGGTGTAGGGATAGCAGCCTCGCTTTCAAGTGCAGAAGTGGAAGTAGCCACTGTCCCTGCTAGTGAGGAAGCAGCAGTGGCACAGATGGCCCCTTTTCCCACTTAAGGATGCAAGAGAGCTGAAGTGGGAAGACGTAACATCTGCAACGCTGGAGGCATCTACGGTCCTGAGCAAGAAAGGTTTGGAGTTCACAAGCTTCAAAGATATTAGCGCAGTTAACACTAAATTATGGTCATTATTGAGAGGCCATGGGGATGGGAAAGCATATGCCTGTGTTTATAGCAAGTTGCTGCAGCACATTTTTGCATTTTAGTAACTTGTTAATCTGCCCAGCAATCTTTTCCCTCTTAGGAACACTGAGCATGCAAACTGACAAATCTAAAGTAACAGGATCCTTGGTGTGTGCATATGGTTTCAAGTTTCCCTTTAGAAACAACAGCATTTCCTGGGCTGGTAAGAGGGAGGCTGGGCCTGCTAGCACCTCTGAGGGGATGCTGTGTGGGAGGTCTAAGCTGCTTTCTCAGCTGAGGCTTTGAAACCTGAGCCCCACCACCATGACTAGATGCTCCCTTAGGCAGGGCCTGGGAAGAAAAGGGAGCCACAAGGAAATCCTAATAGTTCTTACCAAACACTGCCAAACCTCTCAAACATAGGCTCTTTCCAATGTTTGACGTGTTGAGCAAAGGGGAGTGGGCTTGTTCCACACAGACATGCTGGCTGGAATTTATGGAGATGAGTTTTCCAAGGACATGATGAGTTGTCCCCTCTGCTGGGTAGTGAGTAGCTTGCCAGAGCTGGGGAGCCTAAAGCTCTATTAGGAGGTGCTCTCCAGACATGCTGCCAGCTCCTCATGAGTACGCAGGGTAGTCCCTTCTAGTCCTTGTGTTGGGGGGAGACAACGGAAATTAGTAAAACAGGGTTCAGCCTCTAGAAACATGGGGTGAATGCCATTCATGCTTTCAGCATTCCACTCACCCTAGGAATTGTTTCCTTGAAACAGGATCATCTTGACTATAAAGAAATTACATGTTTGAGATTGAAGACATGGATGATCTCCCTGGATACATATCACTACCATGAGAGTTGTGTGCAAGTGATTATATATTAAAGGACACACACACACACACAAACCCCCTAAAGGTTTTTGTTGTTTTGAAGTAGGATGTATAGCCCTGGCTCTCCCAGAACTTGGCTGTGTAGACCAGGAAAGCATTGAGTTCAGAGATCCTTCTGCCTCTGCCTCTGCCTCTGCCTCTAGAGTGCTGGGATTAAAGGCATTATTCCTGGCAACCTAAGATTGATTTCTCCCTTCCCTGCTCATGCTTCCCCCCCAATTCTTTTGCAGCAGGGTTTCTCTGTATAGCTCTGGCTGTCTTGTCACTCGCTCTGTAGACTAGGCTGGCCTCAGACTCACAGAGATCAACCTTTGGGACTAAGGGCATGTGCCACCACTGCTGGGCTAAATTTCTTAATGGTAAGCACGTGGGTCACTGCAAAAAGATGAAGATGCTACCTGGGACTACCATAAGTCATCAAAAAAAGAAACAACATGCATCTTGGGAAAACCATCCCAAGTGTGAAACCAACCTATGAAGGACTTGATAGTGTGCACATTTCTTAGTCCGGAGCAGTTCAGGGCACAGCTGAATTGATCATCAGGTTTAAGAACTGAAGAAAGTCAAGTGGCAGTTTAGAAGATAAGAAATCTCCCTCCCTGCCACTGCTGGAGGACAGATGGAGAGGCTAAGTGCAGCTGGTGGCGTCTTGTCCCTCTGCTTCCACACCACACCATGCCCAGAGCCAGCAGCCACGCTGCTCCTGTACTGTAAGCAAAGGATCAGGCCAGGCCTCTGCCTGGTAGGTCTGGCTGTGCTCGGCTTTCCCGATCATGGTTTCCACTGGTCACACATTGAGAGTCTGAGGAGCTGATGACTGAAAGATGGCTGAGGGATTAGGTGTGAATTTCCTCACCTCTGGAACCTGAAAAAGGAAGTGTGGCAATGTTAGTGGGCTTTTCCCTCAACTTGTCCCAATCCCTGCTCTGAGACGAGAATCCCTTGCCCCTTGCAGCAGTTCACAGTGGAAGTTAGCAGAATGAGCCGTGTCACCCCTATGGTGGGTCCTGGGGAACATGAACCTAGTCTGCTTCCCTCTGCCCTTTAGTTGGGATAAAGGTGCTAAGTAGTCCTGCAGTTCTAGAAGGAACCCAGAACCTCACACAGGACATGTCCTTGCTGTACCATAGAGCAATGCTTGGGTCAGTTTGGTTTGAGTATTTCCACAGGGAACAGGGCTATACTGAGGATAGAAGTTTGGGTCTGTGTATGTAGTCTACCACTGAGCTACACCCCCAGCCTTGAAAGTCACTAGACCTAGTAGTAGTCAGGGCACAGGCTGGGGTTTAGGAGGACACTGCTCACTAGGGAGGCCGAAGGTGCCACCTAGCCAATGGCAGAGGAGCTTTTCTGCTCTTGGGTACAATTTGTTAGACATTCCTGTCCTTAACCATCATGCCATCAAAACTGACTCCTAACCCCTACCCTGGAGAGCAGGCATCTGTCTTCCTACCCTCGGGCTGACCTGGAAGCTGGCCCCAGGGCTGGGGTCCCATCCGGAGCTGTGAGTTGTGATGACTCTGGCTGTTCTTGCCTTTGTGGATCTTGAGGGCTTCACTCCAGTCCAAGCTTGGAATTCCTGTCTGCAACAGAACACAATCGCAGTCTTGCACAGGGTCAGTCATTCATTTCCTGTACCCTAGCTTCTTAAAAGAAGCCCTTCTCACTGGTGGTCTGCTTCAGTTCCCAATGATTCTCTATCCTCCCGCACAAGCAGGACCAGCTGCACCAGTTGCTCCAAGCAGACGGATCATCTTAGGAAGAGTTGCTCTTCCCTTCTGAATGCTCTACCAAGAAACCTCAGCCACCCAAGCTCAGGAAAGCAGTGACAGAAAGCACTTGGAAGAGAAGGCTTAGCCATACCCAGTGGTCAGGACTCACATGACAGAAAAAGGAACCAAGTCCCATGGATCTTTCTTCTGACCTCCACATGTGTGTTGTGATATGTGCACATGACATCCATGTACATACATAGGCACAACAAATGTAAAACAAATCAAAAACTCTTTAGTAGGCCACAGGGTTTGATAGATGACTGAGTAGTTAGGTGTAGACACCTCTTGCAAAGGGCTGTAGTTGAATGCCCAGCACCTCCATCTCACAATCACCAGGAACTCCAGCTTCAAGGAACCTGATGCCCTCTTCTGGCCTGTTAGGAACCTGCCCTCACATGCACAAACAAATACACATGACTTTTAAAAGTAAAACAAAATCTCTTTTAAAATGTCTTTGAAAAGAGTTACAGTAGCCATCTCAAACAAAAACCTCCAAGCTGGTCTGCAGTCTGAGCTCCCATGAGCCACTTCTCTGGAGGAGAAGAACAGGCTAACCCAGCCCAGTCACTCACTAAAAAGGCTCAGTTCTACTCCTGAAGACCTCTTAATCTTGTCACCGACCCTACTAAATAGAAAACTCGGGAAGGCCCATTGTGTTGTGTCATACCCACCCATCCCCCCATGACACAGGCGCAGGACTCAGCCAGCCAGGGCCAGTGCCTGCCTGTGCAAGGCTCTTCCCCTACATTGGCCCAGATTATGCCCTGAAAACAACAAGGGAGTCTTTTCTTGGCAGCATCAGAGCTGATCCTCACTGGGCAGGCAGATGGCCATGGGCAACGGAAGCTGTTGTCTGCTGTGGTCAACACTCAGTTTTGGTTATAAGAAAAAGCTGAGCCAGGCCTGCCATAATTTTTGCTTCTGAAGCTTCAAGGTTCTAAGGACCCAGCTGTCTAAACCATTTGCTGTTCTCTTTCTCCTGGGAAGGCAGGGCCTCCCCCTGAGCATGTCCTGAGCTGTGCTTCAGGCAGCCTAAGCCAGCTGCTCTGAGGTGACAGCAGGGGACACAAAGCAGGAAGAACCCACAGCAGTCCCTGGGGTGTTACAGGAGGTGCTTCAGCCAAGAGGGCTTGAGATGGAATATTAAAGTGACATCAGAGGTAGAATTACCAGAGCCCTGGCTTCTCATGGAGGACTATGAATAAGGTGGACTATAGCTTACGCCAAGATTAATGAAAGAATACAAGCTTCGCTGTGCTCTTTAAAAAGCATCAAGAGTTCAATATGTAGCCTTGGCTGCCTGGAACTTGCAACCAGAGCTGACCTCTAGGATCTGACTCCTAGAGATCCACCTGCCTCTGCCTCCCAAGTGCTGGGACTAAAGGTGTGCACAACCATACCTAGGTACTTTTTTTCCCCAACATCTTCCATGGACCTGACTAGCCTCAAAAGGATTATGGAAGCACTGTTCTAGGAGGAGCTAGCCAGATAGAGAGCTCCAAGGCAGCTCTTTAAGGCTCCTATGCCTATCTGGCCAGACAAATAAGGCAGACCAATGCCTTCCATGACGACCAGGACCTGTTAGCAGGGTGAGATGGAGGCCTAAAGGGTCCATAGCACTTAAAGACTAGGTCAGGAATGGCCACAAACCTAATTATTACTTTAGTGCCTCTAAACGGCTTTCTGAATGCCTGTAGCAGTTCACTGGGGTGAAATACATCCTACAAGATGAAAGGCAGGATTACTCCAGCCTCTGGGATCCCAGAGGCCAGAGAGTTCAGTGCTGGGGAAGGTCAGTAGTTATCCTGGGCTGGTCTTGGGGGTGAGTAAGGACTGGTCAGCCAGGCTCTTACTATTCCAGTTCTCCAGGGAAGGAAAATGTTCCAAAGGCAGAGTTTACACTTGGAAAGGCAAGCCCCCATCTGTCAGTGATTTTCCACTGCTGACTTTAAGACTCAGTTTGAGAAACTGTCTCCAAGGAGGTGGCCAAAGACGAGCTGTATAAACCATTTTGGGAAAGGAGAGCCTTTGGGGATGACAAAATTGGTGCCTGAGTCCCACTCCTTTCTGTGCTGTTCAGAGCTATGTGCTTTGAACTACCAGCTCAATTCCTCATTTGTAGAGGAACAGCAATAACAGGCCAACATGTTAAGTGGAGAGCAATAGCTAGCACCTTACCATCAGCAGAGCTTGGAGGACCCTACAGGACATTCGGCTGACCAGGTGCTCCATGTGGGTAAAACAGCTTCTCATAACTAGCCATGATTTTCTGGAATATCCCCCATGAAGAGGGGCTTGCACCAACATCCCCAAGCCACTAAATGGTTATGAAAGGCGGCTTCCTTTCTTCCCTGCAAGCCCAAGCAATTGTTAAACTGCTAAATTCCCAAGACACTGCAGAGCAATGCACAGGCAGGCCCACTGGAAGGACCAAGAACATCCAGACCTCTCCTGCAGAGGATTCAGGTTCCTAACATTGGCAGTTAGTAAGCCTGTCTGTCCTGCCACTAGCAATGCCAAACAGCTCCACTTGAGTCCAAGAGCATAAGGCCTGCCCTGTATCACACCTGCCCATTAAGTACTTTAAGGAACATAGCCTTAGGGTGGAACCTGTCCTGTACTTTGCTTCTTTGACATGTGTGTGTGTGTGTGTTTGAGATTCACCATCTGTACCTGCAGGGCTTCCCAGTGTCCCATCCTATGACAGATCCATATCTAGTGCATCCCCAATATCAGGACAGCAGGGCTGTGACCATCTATCTATACAATGTCCCCATGTGCCATTTTTATTATGTTTTAAGTTTTATTTTTAATTATGTGTATGTATGTGTATCTCTCTGAGTGTGGGTATGTGCAGTGAGTGTGGATGCCCCAGAGGCCAGAGGTGTCAGATCTCTTAGAAGCTGGAATCACAGACACAGGCCAGAGATGCCTGGCCTGAGTGCTGGAACTGAACTCCTATCCCACGTAAAAGCAGTGCACTCTCGTAATCACTGAGCCACCTCTCCAGCCCCATGTACTTTTTAGTCCTGAGCTTCCATCCCACCTTCAAGGAGTCTAAACGATAAAATTCCAAAAGTATTTAAACACCTGTAACAAATGTGTAGTGTTTTAAATAGTCCCAAACTGGGGATCACAGATGAGACAAATATATATATGCATGCATATATTTATGCCTATGGCTGTATGTCTAAGAAAGGGCTAACATACAGTACAGTTATTAACATTCAGAACATATATCTATGGTCAAACAATACATTAGGTTAAAAAAAA
>JADRCD010201910.1:0-40765 GCA_019843815.1 Montemys delectorum
AGTACGTATTCAGCAAAGCAGGGCCCAACATTCCTCTCTAGGGTCAGCCAGAGTAATGATGGCCCTGACCTATCACATTAACAGGAACCTGTATCTGAACACCTCCTAAGTCCCTTCAACCCCCAACACACAGCCCAGATGCACCTGTGGTGCTGTGAAGTCTCCCGGAATTGTTTTAAAAGTCTTTAATGTCAAAACTCGAGCTACTTGGTCTTCTTCATAGGTGTCTTATATTTTCATTACAACATTTAAAAATATTAAAGCATAAAATATTTATGGTGTTTAGGTACTTTAACTATCTACTTTAGTTGGCTGATGCATATTGGCAATAGCCATCCTTGGCTCTCATTACTCTTCCCCTTCTACTTACCTATCCAGTTTCTCTCCAGATCTCCACACGGGAAGTGACAGTCTGGCTGGTACTCCCTTCCCCAGCCCTGTGCTGCTTTCTTTTACAGTACTAGGCTGAGGCTATGAGCAAGAGGATAGTGATCAAAAATTCCTGCCTTGTCTCTAATCTTCCAGGCAATGCTGTTTTGGCAAGAGTATGGCACTTGTGGTAGGTTTCTGACTAGTAACTTTTACCATGCTAGTAAGGAAGCTGTCTAGTGTTTCTGGTTTGCCAAGACAGACCTCTAACTCGGTATGGTTGCTTAATATTTTAAATGTATCAATCGAGAGGCAGAGAAACTCATCTTTCCACCTGAACTTTAGTGAAATTCTTTTTCTCAACCGCAGCCAATATTGTTTCCCGCAGGAAAAAGACCTTGTCAAGTTGGACAAGTTTTGAGAAACAGAAAAACAGCCAAAAGCTAGAGACAGTAAGAAGTAGTGAGACCTGAAACCCTCTCCACTCTGGAGTCAAACCTTGAAGACTCTTCTCAGGCTTAGGGTCATACTTCTGCCCACTGCCAAGAGTAAATTAATACACTAAAGCACTTGGTAGGGGACTGAAATGGGGAAAGCTGGGATGGTTATAATAATGAATGGTGTATTCCTTTTCTACTGGAGATGTTTTTAAATATATGGCTAAAAGGGAACCTGATAGGTAAGGGGGTAGCCATGATAATACACAGCCTTCATGATATCCAGTCTTCCTGGCCACTGAACATTTTAAAAACAACCTTTGTGGCCAAATTCTCTGTAAACTGTCCCCCTCCTTTTAGCGCCTACTTTAAGATAGTTTGTGTGGACAGTTGCTCATGAAACACAGATTGTATCTCCTAAGGTTTCTTGAAGGCTTTCCTTGGTCCTGAAGGCCCTGTCAGGACCTGTCAGGTGATGCCCTGTCCTCATTCTCATGAGTAGACTTAAGAGGAAGACAGTGGGTAAGGCCTGGACAGGGAATTACTGGCTAGTCCTATCACATCATATCAAGGGCACATCTATAGCACAAACATGGTATGTCCACCCAAAATATAGGTTAAAACCTGACTTTCAAGGTAACAGTGCTATGTGGTAGAAGGCACTGCTCTAGGAAACTGGCTTCTTTCTTACAGGGCTGGATTAACCAGAGCATGTATGATTGCTATAAAGATAGCCCAGCTCTCCTGTCATGCTTACACATCTAACTTCTACCATGTTACATGGAGCACCATACCTTTACCAGAGAATGGCTAGATGCCAGCAACATGTTTCTGAGCTTTCATTGCCTTTTATTTAAATTAGCCAAGTTTGGAGTATTCTTTACAACAACCGAAAATCAAGCTAGTAGACATAAAGTGGCAACTTCCTGTGTGAGTGCTGACTACTCATGTGATGAGGTACATTTCACTGATGTTAAAATGCATCTTTGATTCCCTACCCATTCTGTTACGTCTAGGAAATGTCACTACTTATATAAGTCATACATGCAAAGTTACATGCACTTTTCTTCCCCTGCCTGCATCTCAGATGATATGAGTTGACAAGGAGCACCTAACAGGCAGAGGGTAGCAGGAACTGGGCCTAAGAAGTCAGGCACACAAGTACAAGGCAGGGCCAGATCAGATGTTGCCTACATGGCTTCAGGGGCTCAGGTAGTGACGGAGGACCTGGAGAGGTACCTACATATATGAGTCCAGGTTGGGCTCTGCCATGTACACACCATCTTGGGCTCCAGAGCTATGTCTCATTTCTAAACAGGGTAATTACAGAACCCCTCAGAGATCTGGGTGAAGACATTCCCTCTCTGCCCTCCTTGTTGCCCTGCTCGAATCTCTAGAGAGCTCACCTCTTGCTAGACACACAGGAAATGATTCCCCCTCCTCTCAGATCTACCCTTGCTCCTGTTATCTGTTCCTGCTACCCGGATCTCTGTAAAATGTTTGAAAGGACACTGCTACCCAGCCACACTCTGGCTTACTGCACAAGGGACAGCAGGAGGCATCCAATGTCACTTTACATCTGGAACCATGTTGCTCTGAGAGAAACTGCTACAAACCTGGGGTATGAGGCTTCAGGATATAGAACTGCAGGTGTTGAACTAAAATCTGACTTGATGACAAAGTGAAGGATTCCTGAGTTAAGGGTATTTGTGTTGTATGTGAGTCTTTTTAAACTGGGTGATGGAAACATTAAAAACAAACAAATAAACAAACAAATAAACTAGGCTAGGACCAGCATGATGATTCAGTAGGTAAAGACACCTTCCCTTAAACTTGACAATTTGAGTTCAATCTGTGGGACCCACATGGTGTAAGGAGTCCTACAAAGCATCCTCTGGCACACACACGCACATACACACACACACATACACACACACACACACAAGCACGCGCATGCACACACACATGCATGCACGCATACACACACATGCATGCACGCATACACACACGCACGTGCACACATACACACACACACACACGCATACACACACGCCCACGTGCACATGCGCACACACACACACACACACACACACACACGCATGCAAAGTAAATATTTTAAAATGTAATAAAAAGAAATTAAATTTGGAAAACCTTAAGTTAGCTCTTACAGCCTAGGGCAAAAAAAAAAAAAAAATCATGAAAACTGCTTTGTTGTATTGTACAAAGAAGGCACAGGAATTGCTGTGTTCCTGAACAGCAGTGAGAGGGAACCCCTTCTCCTAGGAGTCTACCCATGAGAACAGCAGCCTGTGGCCTGAGGCTTTGCTCACCCAGCAGCTCAGTTTGCAGTCACAGACAGCTCTACTCCCTGTGTGTATTTAGTGTGGCTTTACTGGATTTGTTTGGGTTCAGTGGCCAGCATACCATCCCTTTGGTCCATCATAAGGCCATTGTCCCTTGGCCCTGACCCATGTGAATCATTGGCTGGAACCTACTGGCACCAAAATATGCCATTCAGCTAACTTATACAAGTCTGCCATGAATGGCTCAGAGATAGAAATGATCAGCTATCAGATTCCCCTGCCCCCGCCCCACGCAGACCTACACCCTACTACTCTCCTACCCTGAGCACTCCCCCCCCCCCCCCCCATGTCCCTTTACTCCACAGCCCCTTCCAGGCAAGGCAGTATTGCACACCCAGCTAACACTAGGCTCAGCTTTCAATAAACCCAGCTCCTCCCTGTGTGAATTTCACTAATAGCCTTGAGTGCCCCAATCCATTAAGTTCTGCTTTTTCTTGCCACACAGGTTATTGAGAAATACCAAAGTTCTATAATAAAGCTCGCATCTGCCCATTAATAGGAATTAAACTTTAATGAGTAAGTGTCGTGAATTCCTCAGGCATGCCCAACATAGTTTATGTGTATTTATTAGAGAAAATGAAAATGGAAGAAAGACTCTCTTTCTCTAAGCGCTATTTTTCCTTTGGGGTAATCAGGCAGACATTTAAAATGTCAAGGATAACCTATGAGGTGTTCCTGCTGATTTTCCCCTAAGAATCACAACTAGTTCCAAACCATGGTAGGGAGAGAGGGGATGGAAAGGGAGGGGAGGGGAGAGAAGGACAGGGGAGGAGAGGGGGGAGAACCAGTCAGGGATAATTTTTTTGATCTTGCTTTGAAAAAGTGACTAAGGAGGGCTTGTTTGTTTTTAAAACAGCTATTACATGGAACACAAGTGACAACGGGTTTTGTCTGTTGGAAATTCAGCTCAAGGACAGACACTTCTAGTCTATGGGCAGCTCTCACCTAAGAACACCTTAAATACAGTGCAGTTGGCCACTGTGATCTTGAGCTGAGAGGAAGTTAGGCTGAGTCTCACTGGCCACTGAGAGAGGATTAGGCTCCACAGCTCCAGTGGATCAACAACCTTCAGTATCTGAAGGGCAGTGCCTATGGGTCTGGATTGCTTTCACACGAAAGGCTCTAAAACTGTTACATGCACATGGAAGTGTGATGACAATCTGGGATTTGCCTGAAATACTCAGGACAAAAGTAAGACAGGGTATAAGAAGAAGACATGATGGAGAATTCTGGGGCCTTAAAGACAGGGAAGCAGGGGTTACTGTATGAATCATCCCTTCCTTTTATATGTGTTTGAATTTTTTTTCTTGAGCAGACAAAAATAAAGATATGTCCTCCCTTCTTTGAACCAATACAATCTGACTAGTTTGTCTTCTCTCAAATGTTCCCATGTTCTTTGGTGTGTCACCAACCCCTTGCTGACCAATGAGTGTACACTCCTGGCTCAAGTCAATCTATAAGCAGGTACTGAACTTCCAGGATGTGAAAAGAATACAGCACAGAAGCTAGGACCACTAGCATGTGTGGTACCTGCCTACATCATTCTCATAGAACTGCACTTCTGCTGGACTCCCTCCTCTGCTAAGATGACTAAGACTGGCTGATATGAAGTGTTAGCAGGCAACTGGCCTTAACTCAGATATTCACGGCTCTTTAAAGTTCTGTCTTAGCACAGGTAGCAAATCACCAGGAAGACTTACTGTCTAGGACCATGCTCTATTTAGAACACGGTCAGTCAGATCAACTGGGGCAAAGCACAAAACCATGGCCTTTGCCAGACACTCAGACATCACACAGAAGCCTAATCCTGCATGCAAAGGGAAGCATGGTCAGGCCTGAGTCACCAAGAACCCCAACTGGCTACCACTCAGGAAATCTCTAGGAAGATGTAAATGTAGAAGACGGCAGTCTGCACACAGCCAAGAAGCTCTAAAACAAGAAATACACAGCATGTTCAGGGAGGAACGTGTGGAGCACAGCACACCCACAGGCAAGCACTGTTCAAGGAGAGAACAGGCCCGGCTTAGCCATAGAGGGTCCTGGCACAGAGCACAGACAGGTGTGTCAGAGGCTCCACAGGCACTGAGAGAGCAGCAGGTGTGTAACAGCAAGGGTGTGGAGGAATATGCAGAAGAACATCTCTGTCTGGGCGGCTGCCACAGCCATGTCCTCGTGTCTCCTGGCCAGGGGCAAGTGTCTTGTGGAAGGTGCTATGCACTGGCTCTCGGGGACAGGTCTGCCCCAGAGAACAACATGATCTATCAGACATTTATAAATCAGATTAGAGGATGGTGACCTAGCCAGCCCTGCAAACAGCACTCATCTCTGTGCTCCAGAACATGTCCATTCCTGGGGTGGGTGGGGGTAACTGGGTGCACTGTTTCAGGACAGTTTTACTCAAAGTAGAGGAGAAGAAAATAATCTTGGAAACAAGATATGCATGTTCCTCAGAGCCTGTGTAACAAGTAATGGGTGGCAACGACAAAGGATAGTGCAGCAGTCCCCACAGGCGCTTGAACTATATACGGCAGCTTCACTACAGGCACCTTCAGTCAGGCAGGGACATGGGACAGGGCAGTCATCTCAAGCAGACACACAGCTCCAGCTCTGATGAACTAACCCAGCCCACCAGGGATGAACTAACCCTGCCTACTCCAGACATCAGCTGTCTATCCGTAGGAGCAGAAGCTGTGGTAGCCAACTAAAGGAGGACATGAGGAGAGGGGAAAGGCGGCAACCTGGGGCCTTGTGGCCTGTCATGTTTGGGGTCAGACCTGCCCAGCTACATCAGTCTTGCAGAACCACCCTCCAGCTAGACTCCCTTGTCTGTTGATCTGACCAAGACTGGCTGATAGTTAGGCTGACTTATATTTTAGGGAAGACGATGATCTGAGTTCAGCCAGGGCCTAGTCTAGCTCTTCCCTAAGGTGCTCCACCCAACAAACACCAAAGCATCTGACTCCCTGAAAAGGGTGAGTCAGCAACCAAACAGTCTTTAGGGATGAAGTGGCCTCCAAACAGTATTCACATTGTTCAACATCACAAATCAGCTAAAGGTGTCTGTGGTTAAGTGACAGGAAGCCAGAAAACAGGTAGATGTTAACAACAGCCCAAAGGAAGGAGTCACTAATCCACAACAATAAGCCCTAAGCAGCCTCAGAGAGAGTCAGAGGTCGCTCAACCAGTGGCTGAAGAGTGCTGATCCTTTCACCCACCCTCCGTGAGCTCTGCCTGCTGGTGATGCTCTTAGCAGTCTTGATGATACGCCTTTGAGAAGACTGGTGCTTTGGATGTCAGGAGCGAGGCTAGCACAGAGGGCGTGGCAGCAAGTGCCCAAGGGGTGGACTGACCAGTGTGGGCTCCAAGAGCCCTCTCCTCTCCACCACAAGGGCAATGTGGGTTCAAAGACTTTCTCTCTTAGAATTTTGCACAAATAATATTTGCTTTAATTCATTAAAAAGATATTTTCTTTTTCTAGACTGGTCTTACAGAATCTTCCTAGTACTGAGCCTACATCCTGAATTAGGAGCCTCACCAGTCAGGCTCCTCTTTCACCAATTAGGTGTTGTCTAAGTGCTTCCTTCACCTGAGCTTATTCCTGAGGGTGGGAAAAGGAGGGGAAAGGGCAGGTACTGTCCTTGTCCCGAGTTTGCGCTGACCAGGTAACAGACCAACTTCCCATGTACATTTAGCTCACTGGTCTGTACACAGAGCACTGAGCACAGGGTGCATAGCATCACTTGGCCAAAAAATGCACTCACAGTGTGTTCCCCCGGCTGGCTGCTGAGCAGTTGGCAGGGTTTGAAGGATACATTCTGGCCAGTGCTGAGTCCTGGCACCCCAAACTCCCAACAACTAAAAGGTCTAGTAAATGGACTGTGAGGTATTGGTGCTGGAGACAAAATCATTACTGCTTTACACAAAAGCACATGAGAGACATACATGATGGCCTCTACGCAGGTTTCTGAAGGATGTGCAAGAGGGTATGTATAAAGCACACCTTGGGTATGTAGAAAGAAAGAGCCCTCCAGGAGCAGGAACCACAGGCTGAGGATGGAACCCAGCACTGTATGTCTGGAAGAGCACAGTAGGGCAGGGCAGGAGCATGGCTATGGACCCAGAACCATGATGAGGATCATGGGGCTCAGGTAGATTTAAAGGCTCATTTCAGATGCCTTGAAGGAAATGAACTAGGACACAGGACTAACTAGTAAAGTGGGCAGGGGAAAGAGGTTGGAGAGTTCTTCCAGAGCCCCAGGGCTGGCACCTGCACAGTCATCAAGGAGCTGGAGGGGTACTCTCTGGGGCCTACTCTGAAAGGCAGTCTATTAGGACTATCTAGTAGCCTGTATGCAGCTTGGCTAGGTCATGCCACTTCCAGAGGTTCAGAGGCAGAGGCCTGGTGAGGGCAGCAAGCCCAAGGGAAAAGTCTGCTGACCTGGAAACCCATTCAGCACTCTGAAGAACTAACACTTTGAGTCTTTCTTGGGTTGTTATGATTTTCTCAGAAAAATAAAACCATAGTGCTTAGGATTTGTTCAAGGGTTCAAATCTCACAATCCCTAAGAGCCCACAGTGTGATTTGGTTTCATCTGTTCTGCAGACCATGGGTCTGTTCCAGGTCCTCTTGCCCACATACTTCAACAGCAAATTGCCCTAAACAGGTGCAAATACCTCCCAATACTGGACTAAGCTCTAGCCTTCTGAAATAGTGCTTTATTATTATTATTATTATTTTTTTTTTTTTTTAAATCTGAGTTACAAAGGAACAGGCAGTGACATACTGCAATCTAGATGCTACATATCCCACTCAGGCTTGTGCAGGGATGAATGCAGTAAATCCACAATGGAGCTGGTTGCTTTATTTTGGTTTTCTTCTTTCCTCACTGTAACCTGCATTCTCTGACCTCATGACCAAGAATACAGCACCACTCTCTCGGTGTGTTACTCTTGTCTGGAAGGTGAGACCTCCACCTGCTCTATCTCTGGGACCACTGTCTCCATTATAGCCATCAGCAAGTCAGGCTACAGAAGAGAAAAAAGCAGCTGTTCTCTACTCCCACGAGGTATCAGATATATCCCCCAACTAAATGAGAGCCATTTAAATTTCAAAGTTCTGACCATCATTATCAGGAGCAGACCGTGGCAGAGTCTGCCCTTGAGGACTGGGGCCTTGGAGAAACCATCCAAGTGGAACCATTCTGTCCCCAGCACTCAGGTCTCCATGAGAGGACGCTACTCAAGATCTCAGGCCATCCTGCTGAGAACAGAGGGAGCAACAATGAAAGGCAGACTGTGCAAAGATGACTCAAGATTCCAGAGAGTCCAAGGGCACTGCCTTCCCCCTGCCGGCTCAGGGGACTGCAGTCCCCATGTCCCTATCTACTGCTCTGTGCTTGGGGGCCATCACTGGCTAAGACTCAACATCTCACTTTGGTATAGTAATTAGGCGTGTTGATTCATAGTTCTGTTCCATTACAGGCCATCTATCTAGGATTATTGTATAAACTATGTGTGCTGTCAACAGTGCTGCCAACACTCAGCTCCCTCCCCATGAGGAAGCTGCTGGCAAGGAGTTCTTCCTGGAAGCCAGCAGGGTAGCCCACCTTGTCTGCTGTGACAGGAAAGATGACATCTAGTAGGCTTGGACTATCTTTACACTACAGCAGATGCTGGGATGAAGAGCCAGAGTAAAGACTGGAAACCCGATCTAGCAAATTATTCCAGAAGACATGTTCAAATGTCTAGTACTTTTGCCCCAGGTTTGTTTGGACCCTTCATGGGAAGCTCAGGTATCACGTGGATTTTATCACCTTAGGACTGGAGTGACTCCAGAGCAAGTGCCTGGTCCTCAGCACTGATAGCTTCTCTAGACCTCAGGTATCTCTGTAGAACCTTCCTGGTGGGGGAAGGGGCTGACGCAGAGTAGAAAAAAGGGGTTTTTCTTAGGTTCTAATATATAGTCAACTTTTTTTTCCCCCTGAGACAAGGTTTCTCTGCGTAGCCCTGGCTGTCCTGGAACTCACTCTGTAGACCAGGCTGGCCTCGAACTCAGAAATCCACCTGCCTCTGCCTCCCAAGTGCTGGGATTAAAGGCATGCGCCACCACCGCCCGGCGCTATAGTCAACTTTTTAAAGGTCACAAAGCTTTCCTTAATTTTTGTTTAAGTGCAGAGTACATTGATATGATTATATCTTTAAATTTTTTTCAAAACATAATTATATTTGAAAGTGTGGTGGTTTGAATATGCCCAGAGAATAGCACTATCAGGAGGTGTTGCCTTGTTGGAGGAAGTGTGTCACTGTGGGGGTAGGCTTTGAGACCCTCCTCCTAACCACATGGAAGCCAGTCTTCTCCTAGCAATCTTCAGATGAAGATGTAGAACTCTCAGCTTCTCCTGCACCATGCCTGCCTGGATGCTGCCATGTTCCCTCCTTGATAATAATGGACTGAACTTCGGAACTTGTAAGCCAGCCTCAATTAAATGTCCTGATAAGAGTTGCCTTGGTCATAGTGTCTGTTCACAGCAGTAATAACCTAAGACAAAAAGGAAGGACATACATATCATACCATGCAAATGTCACCATGACTGCCAACATGTCAGGCAATGTGTGTGATGTTTTCATCCTACCAGATACTATTTAAGGCCATGACCACACAGTCGCCTTGCCTTGCCTCCATCTCCACACACGTCCATTTGCTTTCTGGACTCTTAACAAATGCTTTTCCTATTGTACCAGGTGCATTCAAGATAATTTCATCTGGCTGTTTAAGTCAAGAATCCCACAGCACATGCCTCACCCCAGCAAAGACAGTCTGTCCGAGTCTGTAAGCTGTGGCAATCGACACATTCCCATTATGTACAGTATGGATGGGCTCTTACAACTTCTCTACACTGGGCCTAACAAAGATATAACAGTATTCCTTTTTAGACAACCAAAATTCCGCTTCTAAAAATATAGTGATTTCATTTTATTGTGTTCTATTTTAATCTTCTAAAGATAGAACTATCTATCACCAGGAGAATCAATTTGCTGTTGGCTGAGAGCTACACTACTGTCACTGACAGATGTGGATTTCAGCCTGTAGGTTCCACATGACAACTACAAAGGGAAGTCCCAAGGTTTGGGCAGTGTAATATAGAACCCTGGCCACCTGGTTTCCAAACTGCGATTCAGGGGCTACAGTGTAGTTCAAAGATAAGAATGTTTCCCTAGCAGGCCAAGATCACAAGTCTACCTAGTAGGCCATACAACCTGCCTTTTAGGAGCCAAGAAAAGGTTGCAGGAAAGGACAGAACTGTCATTGGCTGCCCCCAAAGAACTCTTTCCACCAGAAGCAGAAGGGGAAACTGAGAAGGAAAAACAAAATCTCTGCAAGCCAGTGTTGATGGTCAGGGGCGGGGTAGAGGTGGACGACATGCCTCTAAGATCATTACTTATGTACTCTGGAACCCTAGGTACAGGAGTTAAAGTAAAACTTGTTTAGATCCTGGGAAACCTGGCAGTTCCATGAAAACAAAGAACAATGGCTCTTCAGAGAGCAATGTCCTACTGCAGATGAGTTCTTCCAATGAAAATTTAAAATTATAAATGATGGTGAGAACAGCCCACAACCTAAAAACTAGTGAAGACAGCAAAATAGAAAAATAACTGTAATATATCTACAAATATTGTAAGGAAACAGAACAGGATACAAAACATGAATTTTAATTAAGTATATTTCAAAAAAGTTATTAAATAAGTTAATATTTACACTTCTCTTAAAATTATATTTATCAATGGATTCCTAAGTGCAAGAGATGCTAGGGCGTAAGATTTGTGGGAGTAACCATCCAATAAACGATATGACTTAATGCCCTTGCTACAAAATGGAATCTATGTCCAACACTGTTTGGGTGACCAAGCAACTACAAAGGGTGCTCTAAATCAACTTGATCAATGCTCACCAGAATTCACAGAGACTGAAGCAGCATTCACGGGGCCTGCACGGGTCCTCTGTTCGTATACATTATGCATTCCAGTTTAGTGTTTTTATGGGATTTCTGAGTGCAAAAGAGTGGGCCTCTGATTCTTGTGTCTTCTCTTGAGCTCTTTTCCTTCTGTAGATTTGTCTCATCCAACTTTGGTGTGATAGTTTGTTTTATCTTACTACATTTTACTTATATATTTTATTATGTTTTTAATCTTTTATTATTATCCCTTACGAATCTGTCCTTTGAGAATGAGATACAGAAAGGGAGTAGATCTGGATAAAAGGAAGATAGGGAGAAACTGGAAGGCATCGAAGGAAAAACCATAATCAAGATATATTATGTGAGAAACTGTTCTATTTTCAATAAAAGAAAAAATATACTTATATAATTAATAATAAAAGTTAAAGGGGCTAATGAGATTGCTCAACAATTAAGAACACTTTTTGCTCTTACATAGGTCTCAGTTCAGTTTCTGGCACCTATGTTGGTACACAATCATCTGTAACTCCAGTCCCAGGTAATCTCATGCCCTCTTCTGATGTCGACTGATACCAAACATGCACATGGTGTACACACATAAATGCAGGCAAAATATTCATGCAAAATAAAGTATATAAATCTAATAAAATGTTTTAATGGTAAGAGCTAAAGAATAATAGCTACAATGAAAAACAGAAACCTAGAAAAAGGATGCTCTTGACCGCTGGAATATAGCATAAAAATAAATAAACAAGACAAAGTAATGAGTAATGAGCATATGAGTAAGAACAGCCAGCTCAGACCTAGTGTGAACTACGAACCAAACCGGAGAGAAACACTCAGTGTAATGTTTAGTAATGACAATGCTCTAGAATTCAGAAACATCATTAGAGTTCTTCTGAGTCCTAAATAGTATAAACAAGTACAAACGTCCATGTAGACACTTTTCAGTAAAATATCTAAACATCAACATAGGAAGATATTAATTAGTAAAGCACTGATACAGTAAGACAAGGTACCTGTGAATGGAAAAAAAAAAAAAAAACACGGGTTGATGCTTGGCCTTTTGTTTAAGATCAAGAATGCAGTACTTCCTCTGAGAATCACATATTAAAGGAATCTTTGGAGGTAGGAGATGGAAAAGATAACTGGGCAGAAAACTACTTTCTAATAGCAATAGAGGGAAAAAGAGTAAAAGACAAACTGTTGAAGGGTGTAGCTAACTCCATGTCTGTACCTAGCTAAACTTTCATTCAAGAAACAGGGAGGGAGGGAGATACTTTCAGACTAACAAAAAATATTTACTGGGGCTGGAGAGATAGCTCAGGAGTTAGGAACACTTGTTTGTTATTGCAGAGGACTCAGGTTCAGTTCCCAGCCTCCATGTGGTGGCTCAAAACAACCTGTACCTACAGTTGCAGGGTATCTGATGCCATCCTCTGGCCTCCACAGGAGCAGACACATGGGGTCCATATGTATATACACAGTCAGAACATTTATATGTATAAAATAATTAAAACTAAAAATATTTAACATTCAGAAACCACAGGGCAGAATAATAAGTAAAGATTATTTCACAATGAAGACGTCATCTCCATGGTGGAGTGCAATGATCAGTGCTGAGACATAATACTAGTGAACATGGGGCAAACACAGCTGTGCAGGGAACAACACAGGGGTCACACAATCGCCAAGACCACTTTTACCTTAAGTATGTTTCTGAAGACTTGCTTCCCGTGTGTGTGTGTGTGTGTGTGTGTGTGTGTGTGTGTGTTTTAAAAATCACTGTTTGAAACACCTTGTTAGCTTCTTATATAAATACAAATCCCCTAGTACAAAATTTCCCTTTCTACTTTGATACTAGAAAATCCAAATTAGTACATTTTTAAGGCTGAAGCAGGCTGTTTCACTTCTAAGAGACCATCATTTTTCCTTAGTGCCAGTTTCTTTATTCTTGAATGAATCACATAAAGTGTAGTTGTCCTTGACAACAGAGGGCAGAGATGCCAACTGCCCACCGAGGCTGCTGCTTTCCACGGAGAGTAGGCAAGGGACTGCAAAGCTCTGCAGCACCAGTCTAGTGCTTCTCTATGGAAGGCAATGCTCATTAGCCCTGACTGAGAACAAAAGCTAGCAAGAGCCCAAGTGACAGCAATCACTGCTGGGCAAGGGCAATTCTCAACATACAACACTCGACACCACATTCGCTTGTCCGAGAATCCTTCTTTGTAATCAGTCACACTTATGCAAAAGCAACTCTGTAAAAAATAATAAGCAAAAGATTGCTTAGTTAAAAGTAACCAGCTCTTGGGTAAGGATAAACCAGTCTATGCAAATAATGTTGTATTAATGCAAATATTATGTTTGTCTTTTATTTTAATGCAAACAGCATCTGTTTTGCACAGCCACTTTCATTGCTTTGTAGTTTGTGCTGAGAGACTCAACTGAGTTCCAGCTGCTTGTTAAGAGTGGAGAGCAGATTTTCAGAGAGCAGAACACAGCAAGCAGCTCTTCAAAAGAACAGAGTAGACAAATCCCATGGCTCTCTCTCATCGAGGAAAAGAAAAAAAACCAAGAATGATCCCAGAATCTCTTTTGTAGAGGTTTAGCTCTGTGTGTGAGAGTGCTGTGTGTGTGTGTGTGTGTGTGTGTGTGTGTGTGTGTAGGGGAGTCCTTTGTTAAAAGTTTAGGAGGAAATTAAGATTTCTTTTCATAGATTCATTTGCAGGAAAACCCACTCATAAGAACACAGATTAAAAGGGAAAGCTGAATGTGACCAGGGGTCTCTAGCTCAGCACCATGCTGTCTGACATTAGCCCAGCCACATTCTCTACCTCTAGCAAAGAGGCATTCATTATCTGGAACAGCTATCTAGTCAACCCAAAGTTACTCTACTAATTCTTTCCAACCTGTCTGCAAATGGAGACAGAGCTTCTAGTGTGTGTGTGTGTGTGTGTGTGTGTGTGTGTTGGGAGAGGGGGTGACCTTTGTAATGGGACAATGACTTTCAAAAGCAGAATGGACAGGTTAGGGAATAGGTGGGTGCAGGGGAGGGCAAATCAAGCTATTATATATAAGGAAAATGATTACAGGAAAAGCAAACTTGCTTCAAATGGCGGATTCAAGTTCCAAGTTTCTACTCAACCAAGGACAGCCAGCAAAGCTGGTCCTCCAAACTACTAGGACATCCTAAAGACCCTCAAGAGCACAATCAGACGTACTAGTCCAAGGGTCCCCAAGGGCAAGGCCACCTGTGTACTATCAGATATGCTTCAAAGTAAGTACCTATACTCAGACACACTTGCTGCTAAAATTCAAAAACACCCAGTCGCAGGGCTGGAAAGATGGCTCAGCACTCTGTAATGTTTTTGCAGAGGATTGGGATTCAGTTCCCAGCACACATCAAATAGCTCACAACTGCCTGTCATAGCACTTCTGAAAGATTCAATGCCTTCTTCTGGTATCTATGGGCACCTACACTCATGTGCACATACCCACACATAGCACAAATATATACATAACTTAAAATATCTTTAAGATATCCACCCAAGTAATTGTTCATGTAAGTAAACAGGCCAACCATTCTAATAGCCAATAACAACTGTCTCAGGTTTACTTTTACCCCCAGTAACTGTCTCACAAGCTACCAACTACCTCATGCTACTCTCCCATTTTCTCTAATAAATGCAGACAGAATTTCTGGTCTTGACAAAAATACCACAAGTTGGTGAATAAACTTAAAACAAAACAAAAAACCCACAAGAACAGGGTAAAGGTGACTTATCACAGAGAACAATCGAAAGCTAGACAAACATCAAACATATCTGTAAAAGTACTGGTAAATTAGCCAAATAGGAAGGGATTCCAGCAGCAGATAAAGACCTGGGGGTAAGCCTGGCATTTGGGGCAGATTTCCACTAAGGATCACAAACAGGGCAGACCCGTCAGCACTATGACCCTTGCTTATATACATGTTTCATGAGTTGAAATCAAGGGACAAGCGTGAATGAGAAAAGGATACAACTCTTTTAGTCAAAAAAAAATCCCTAGACATCTATCTCCTATCCCCCACCCCAGGCCAGGACTCCAGCTCCACTTGTAATCACTGTAACCCCTAAAATGAGGGAGATCAATAAATAACAGTTTGGTGAACTTTTAAGAAAGTATGATTCACCACATTAAGAAATAATAAATTCTACATCATCTAAACAGAGAAACACAGAAAAAGCACTCATTTATTGGTAAGATTAAATACAGACAAGTGAGTGCCTCATAGAAATGTTGGGACAGAATCTCACGACCTTGAATTGATAAGGGTACTCCCAAAAGCAAACAAGGGGATTGGTAAGATGGCTCAGTGAGTGAAGAGTACTTCCTGTACAAGCATAAGGACCCAAGTTCAAATCTCTACTACAAAGGTTTTGTGGGGAAGAGAATTAGTTATGGGAGCAGTACCTATAACACTAATAATGTATGGATGATCTCTGAAGCTCATGGCCACCAGCCTAGCTTCAGATCTAAAGACAGACCACGGCTCAAGGTGCAAAGGTCAGAGAGTGATAGTATAAGACACCCACCATCCTCTACTGGCATTCATACACATACATGTCTCTCTCTCAGACCCTCTTGGTTGGTCAGTACGTCGGTCTCTCTCTCCCTCTTTTTCTCTCTCTTCCTCTCCCTCTCTTTCTCTCTCACATACACACTAGCACCACCAGCACTACCACCACCACCATGACCAGCACCAAACAAGCAAAGGTCTGCAGCAAGCACCTCAGTCAGCAGGAATACAGAAGCACCACTCCCTTCTAACCCCATCCTGCACCAGCATAAAATGCCCTCTATACACCAAGCCAATGCTAAAGGCAAGGAAAAGGAAAAAAAAAAAAAAAAAAAAAAAACCAAAACAAAAAAAACAAAATGACCATCACCTACACTTGGCATGTAGAGAATCAAGAAGAATCATCAGGACACGGATTAATTAATAAATAGAGATGGTCAACAGAAGGCCAATATACAAGATCATACTGTGTTTCTACATATAGCAACTAACAATAAAAGAATTACAAAATACCAAAGATGAGTCTGGAGCTCAATGGTTAAGAGTACACACATTTCTTCTAAAGGACCCATAACCCCATGTATATCCAGCTACAGGGGGCATTGGCACATGCACACAATCCCCACCCTCCATACAGATAGAAGGGGGGTAAAGTGTACCAAGTGGGCTAGACAAGATTTGACCAGCAAAAGCATAAAAACAAATATTTTTAAAAACTTCAAAGATAACAGCATTAATCTGAAAAACCTGCGTGATCTAACAAAAGACACAGAACCCTTATATGTGCAGAAAGCCAGTAAGACTGAGTGGAAGTCTATGCACCCTCTACACCGCCCCCTACACCACACATATATACACAGAGGTGTTCTGTAAGGAGCAAAGTGTGGACTGTGAGAGCCAGATGAGGTGTAATGTGTCCAAGTCATCCTCAGAATGAGGTGAATGACACTGAGCTGACACAGGCATTAGGTGTCCTGAGCCCTCTTCACGACATTCTAGATCAAGTCATGCTATAAGGAGGACACCCAAGTGAAGGTTTCACCATCTCCCCCTCCCCCCGCCCCAGGCACAAAATTCCCTCTAGCCTGTGTCACTCCTCTACTTTCCAACAGCCCACACTGTGTCAGAATGCCCTCTCACAGCAGGTCATTCTGGGAATCAGCCTAACTGCCAGGGCTTATGCCTATAGTGCTTTCCACCTAGGACATGTACCCTGTCTTCTCTTTTCCAGGGAAGTATGAGGACACCCACTGCCCTGGGAGAGAGGCTTGCTCTTTTATGGGATGTAGATTCTCACTTGAACCAGAGAAGCTTGCAGAGGAGCCTCCCTCATCCTGTCAGCAGTCACTATGCAAGCACAGCTTTCTGCAAGCTGTGACCCCCACAAAAAAACACCACCCAGGAAACACCAGACCTGCAGTCTCCCCATCCCAAGAGGCAGGTGCCCAAGGCTTAGGACACTGGGTCTGCCCTCCTGCCTGCCTGCCTGCCTCCCTCCCTCCCTCCCTCTCTCTTTCTGTGTGTGTGTAGGAAAGGATAAAATTAATAACACTTATCCGATCCTACAAAGATAACTAGAAAACTAATAGGGAAAGGCTGAGCTTTAGAGCAGCTCCAAAGGCACTGTAGAGATTAACTCTACAGTAGAGCACATGCCAGGTCCTACCTGATGTGCCACAGATAAGAGAAAGAAGAAAGGGTGCTATCCTAAAATCACCGTAAATGAAGCTGGTGCATGACCACACCTTCATACCCACCTGGGGTCCTGTGCCTCAGGAGGCTGCTGTTTATGCTTCTGTGCAACACCCTGAGAGGACATGATGAAACACCGTTCAACTATTACCCCAAACAAACACCAGCCAGTGTACTGAATGACAGACACATAGGGAACCTAGAATACTACAGGCTCACAGAGGGACTCTTTTGGTTCCCCAGACAACCCACCCGGGCAGGAAAAGAAAGTAGGTGTCTTCTTTCAGAATCAAAGGTGGTATCCTGAAAAGAATAGCGAGACAGAGGAGAAAACCTGGGATGAGAAACAGCTGGGCATCCTCAGAGGGCCGAGCATCCCAACTCAAGACCACACACTACCTATTTCTTCATTACTCCGACAGGACAGAGCAGCTCTCACAAGGAGTCTGAGCAAGGGCAGCCAAAGATTCTGACAAAGTATGTATCCAGAGGGGTTTTGGGTCACCTGAGCTTTGTGATAGTGCCACAGGAAGAATCCCATTTCCAGACTTGGGCACAGGGAGCCCCGGTCCATGTCTATGAACTTGGAGTGTGGAAAATATCCCACTGAAAGCCCGACTCAGAACTCATGAGGACATGGCTATCCACTCCACACCATGTGCATACTTCCCTGTAGCTGTTAAAACAGCATCATTTCCAGGAGATGAAATGGAGTCTTAATAGATTACAACAATTTTGGCTCAGTGTCAGAGGCCACAATAAGTCATTTTAGGAATGGAAGCTTAGATTCCTCACAGAAAAAAGAAACAGGATAGCTCATTGTCTATGGAGCTATAAATAGAGGAGGTTTTCCTTAAGACATTAAAAATAATTAGGAAGAAACAGGAGAAAGAGGCTTCAGTGCGGGCAGCAGTAAAACCTAGTTAGAAAGAGATTAGTTTTCTGAAATCACAAACCACTTTTTCCTTGCTTGACCAAGTCAGGGATGAGGTGATGCCATTATCTGTCAAGACTGATCTGTATGTCGTTCCAAGAGCAAAAGGATGAAGTCTACCCATGCACTCTCAACCAACAGTTAGCTATCACCTCAGTTTTACCCTGTGCCCAAGCTGATTTAGGGCCAGAGGGGGCCACCAGTGTGCACCCCCCAAGAGCAGGAAGAAGACAACAATATCTTTGGTGTCTATGCTCTCAGCCCAATAGTACAGATGTGCCTGGGGTCCTCAGAGACCACAAGGGGTCAGGTGGACAGTTGAAGTGCCCATCCTAAGGCATTCAAAAAAGAGCATGGGGGTCCTAGGCTGTTCTCCTCTTAGAATCTAGGTTCCAGCACCTATGAGTTCACCTAATGCACCATGCTCTGGGAGAAATCTCACATGGAGCCCAGAAGAAGCCAAGACACAAGTCAGGTCTTTTTGTAAGAGGGAGATGCTTAAATTTCCAAAGAGAAAGGGCCCACATCCTACTCTAACCCAGGGATAACAAGTGCAGAGACACTATATTGTAGTGTGGCCTTGGAGGAGGGATTGCACCCACAGCACTTGAGACCTAAGGTAACTGGAAGCCCCTTTAGACACATTCTGAGTGAGTCCTCAATTGCTCTGGCTCCGTCTCATGGCATATTTACCAGGCAGGCAAGGTTCTGTACGACAAACACTACCCTTCTTTACCACCTGTTGGCCACAGAACATGCCCTGCCTTTTTCTGTATAGCCTTTGCCCATCTTACTCAGTCTTCCAGTAGATGATGCCTCTAAGTCTAGAGAGTGACTGGCAGAGAACTCAGATGCCAAGTACAGCACTTATTACCTTTGTACCCCTAGCTATGTAGGACGTGCCCCATAGCTAGGCCAAAACATGGCTTCTGCTAGAGGAAGTGAGGCAGGGAAAGGAAGACAAGCCTCAGCCCAGTAGCTTATAGAAAATACTGTAAATAACATGTTCTACAACACTAGTTCTCAACCTTCCTAATGCTGTGACCCTTTAAAACAGTTCACCATGTTGTAGTGACCTCCAATCACAAAATTATTTTCATTGCTACTTCATAACTGTAATTTTGCTATTGTTGGGAATCCAGTCTTAAGCAATTCCAGTGAAAGGATTGTTCAACACTGCCCCCTAAAGGGGTGGCAACCCACAGGTTGAGAACTACTGTTCCAGAAGGACAGATGATCAAGGAAGGCCTTGGAGTTGGGGTGTCAGGAACACCTGAAGGGAGACAAAACACCATTAAGAGTGATGCAGACCTGATGCTGTCCCTGGCTAGTTTCGGTCATCTACTACACAGCCTAGGCTACCTAGTGCCCAAACTGTGCAGAATGAGAGCTTAGTGAGTATCAGCCCTCCTGTGTCCATCACTGCCCCAGGCTCAGAAGGAGTGATAGGGTTGGGGGAGCAGAGAACAGCAGACACTTCAGAGAGCTCTGACCTAGTCAGTTAGGCCTTTAGGAGGCAGAAGCTTGCTCAAGAAGATACCCAATGGCAGAAAGAAAAACAGGGCAGGTTACTGCCCTCAAAAAGAAAGGCAGCTCACAGCCCCATTCAATAGAGAGGCTACTCAGGAGATGGCTCACATCAAAGGCCTCCTCAAAAGCTGGGGATCCCCACTTGTTGGGTGGATCAACTAATCTCACTATACATATGAGTTTGTTGGATGTGGGGCAGGAAATGGCTTTTGTGAGGTTGGTTTTTAAATGTCTATGCTAATGTAAGATCCTCTGATCTTACCTTAGACCTGCCAGAAGGTCGCCAGGCAGATTTGACAGTTTATCTTGGAAATGAAAATGTGACAGTCTGAGACTCTAAGGGGATACAGCTACCAGCTTCTACAGGTCAAAGGATTCAATGGTCAGGGAGTCCCATGTAGGTCTCTAAACACAATCAAAGAGAAACAAGAGCACCGTGGCAAATGTTGGGTATGCTGCTTCTCCAGTTGGGACTCCTAGCCGGGTGGGCTTGTCATACTATATACATTTTCATGAGCACTACTACTTTGTGGTGGGCCTGCCCTGTGGCAGGTCCCTGGGCATGGCTTGAAGGACATGGGTCAGGGCCACTGACCCTCTCCATGCTGTCACTTACACTGCACCAGCCATCCCAACACTGTGTACAATACAACAGTTGCCTATCTTTTCCCACAAGCTGGAAACTATCTCTCAGAACTTTCAAGATCTGAGAAGTGTTCAGAGGCCTCTCCTCTCCCTACCCACAGTAAGCCAAAGGGACAGACAGGTCAAGGCTGAAACATTAGCCTGCTATCAGCCAAAAAAGACCTGCTACCCCAGGTCACCTTGACCCCCAGATGACAAGTGAGGTTCCCACAGGGATGTGCTGATCCTAGGACAAGCAGTTGGGGGAAAAATCAGTTTCTAACAACTTGTAGAAATTGCACATACAACTCTTCCTTTCCAAAGTCTGCGTCTTCCAGCAGACATAGCAACAAACTGTCCTGTAGGAAGTCAGCCTGGGGCAGCAGTGGATATATTTTAAAAGAGTCACTCTCCTGGACACACTAAGAGTCACTCTAGGAAGCATGCTTGTGGAAGACAGGCCTACTGTTTGCCTCATCCAGCACTGGAGGCAGTAGAGGCAGGACAGAAAAGCCCACTGGGACAGAAAGTTCCCCCTGGATGGGTGGAGGGGGCACCTTGGATCCTATTCAGGCCCTGTATGGGATATGTCACTCCTGACAACCTATAAAGTACCACAGTAATCTCAGGAAAAGACTGTCAAACTAAGACCATAAGCAACTTCCAGAAAAGCCACCATGACCATGTACACATAAGGACAGTAACCCTAAGACTAGAGAGTTCCTTTCTTCTAACATAGAGTACCTGGACAAAAATTACACCCAGAAACTGCACAGAGAGCGACACCCAGTGTGGCACTCAGGGGTCCTAAGCAGTGAAGGAAGCAGCTGGCAGGTTAGCCTGGGTGGGATGTCTGTCCTGACATGTAGACCCTCCTGTGCAGGGAGGGTACAGCCACTGCCCCTCAGGACCTGTCTCTGATGACAAAGGGGTTCCTTGATGAGAAAGAGAGCATCTCGCAGGATGATGAGTTCCTGGCAGGAACAACCATAATCCTGATGATGGCCCTTCAGAAAAGGATCCAAGCTGCTGAAATCTATACACATTTGAGGAGTGACAGAGGAGCTACAAAGAACCAGTCTGAAGTTCCCAACAGAAGAGAAAGCACAAGTAATAGGAAACCCCTATCATGAGCTCCACAGTCCTGCCCTAGTACTAAGCCTCTGGACTCCAATTGCCTAAATGAAGCGACAGAGGTGAAACAAGAGTCCCCTGGCCTCTCCAGTAAGGCCTCAGCAACCATATACACTCCCATAGGCCCTTCCTTTTCTGGGCTCCCATGCCCCTCATTCCTAGACTCCGGAGAGATGTAGCCCAACCCTGGCCATGCTCTCCTGCTCAACCAGAGCTTCAAGCATACAAGAGGCAGCAGGAACAAAGAGGGATAACCTAGGCTCTGGGGTATATGTTCACATGACTGGGAACATCTATCAGTATGTTAAGTGTTATAAATGGGCTAGCACTTACCGCAGTGTTAACTCACTGGTCCAGGAAGGCTGCAGCAGTGAAACAAGAAAAGTGCTGTTTGTCTCCCATCCCCTACCTAATGCCCCCCACGGCAAGAACACTGTCATCCTGCCTGGTACTTCTGGTCCTGTTCTTCAAGTTGTGCTCAGCTCTACCTACCTAGAGCAGTCGTATCACAGGCCACAGGTAGGGCACAGGACACTGTCCTAAGCCTTTTGAGCTTAGCAGGGATGTAGTAGTGCTCTCAGGCAGGAGGCCTGAGGCAACTTCGAGGGCCACCTCTCCTCCATGTGACACAGAATGCTTTGTTTCATTCACCTCTAGGAATTCACCTCTGCAACCTGGGGAAGCCAGGCGGTCCCTGCTCCCATCTACCATACCCATGTGCCTAGAATCATGCTCCATACACTCCAATCTGTGACCATGAAGACCTCACTTGAGCTGCACATCACAACATATACAGGTCTACAAGCAAGTATGAAATGTACCAAACAAGGTACAAACCCATCCAGTGAAGACCTCCAGAACACTACAGGGCACAGTGAATTCAGTAAAAACTAAAATTAAAAATTAAAAAAAAAAATCTGTTACTGTTCCGAGAAGAGCCCTGCACAGCTACACAGTTGAATACACGAGAAACTAGCCACAGACCGGAAACGCCAAACCACAGCTTGTAACCCTTCATCGTGATGAATGCTGGCAGGCTTAGGAGGTGAGAGCTCTAGAGGCCAGGGCAGGCCCCAGCTCCTCTGGAAGAGCCTATAGACTCTGAATTACCAGGAGCATGAACTACAATTGCTTCCCTGCAGCCAGCAGAGAGCAGACAGGGAAGAGGCCCAGGTCGATGCTGTGCCTGGGGCTCCTACACTACCAGGCCAAGGAGCAGCGCTGCCTCCGTCACTGACCTGGCCAAGCAGAAGGTACTTTTCCCACTGTACCCGCTTCTGGATTTCATACAGTCATTCGATTCACCATATTCCTGACACGTGCCCTTCAAATGTCATATCTAAGAATGGAAGCATTTTCCTGAAAAGACAAATGTCATCTAGCATTTTAAAAACCACTTTACCCCAAACTGCAAGCTACAGTTGAATTCCATGCATAAATCAACTTTCTTTAACTCTGGTCTAAATTCAGTTGAAGGAAGCTTACTAAAAGAATCAGAAATGATTTTGATGAGGACTGATGTTCAGTTGTGACTTTTATTGCTCAGCTGTTACTTGGAATCTGACAAGAGTGAGTGCTGAGACTAGAAAGCCCGAGGATGAATGCCACACAGAAAAGCAGTGTCTACACTTTGCCTCCAATGGAGCCAGCCAACCAAGAGGTAGGGGGATTAGGAAAGGCAGCCTTTTCAAGGGTACCATGTGACTGAAAAGGGTAATGAGTAGCCAGCCACAAGTCAAGAGGAAAGACAGTCATCAAGAGTGTAAACATCCCCTTGTCCCACCCAGTTCTGAATTACCAAGTGAGAGAATCAGAGCCCCCTCTTTGTTTACTGTCCCCAGCCATCCCACAACCACCCTAGGTTTATGTTGACAAGCCCCTGCCCTCAGAAGGACCAGGAAGTAAGCAGAGGGAAATGATCAGAGAGTGAACATGTAAGTGGCTTAACTTGTCTGTCAGAAGAGGATACAATGCTCCTCCAATATAAGAATGAACTTTTCAGCCTTTTAATCCATGCTTAACCAAGAGCAGTAAAACCAGGAATGAAAAGGGGGGAGATTCTAGGTTCTAGGAAGAAAGAAGGGCCCTTTATGTGGGCTACCCTGGCGCTCTTGGGCCTGGCTGAGTAGGAACAATTACATAGGAGAGCCCCCAGCAAGCCCCTGCCTCAGAGATCTAAAGGTGTGTGTGTGTGTGTGTGTGTGTGTGTGTGTGTGTGTTCACACTTAAGCACAGTAGACATGTGAAAGTCAGAAAACAACTTGGTGGAATAGGTTTTCTATTTCTACCACATGAATTCTGGAACCAAACCCAGGTCATACATCTTGCTAGCAATATCCCTTACCAAGCAAGCCATCTTATAATCAGAAATAAAGGACAAGTATTCCTACACTTGAGCTTAAAATGGGCTTATTGCAGGTGAAGACTTGGGAGAAGACACTGCTGGAAAATCCTCTCCATGGACCCATCCAGTCATTGAGCTATCTGCAGCTTCTATCTGTGTGCAGATGTGGGAAGGGCCAGGCCACATTTTCTGGCGCTGACAAGGTACCACTTTAAAGCATCCCAGCTCAGCACTGATTTCTGTGTCAGTTTATGGGAATATTCTATGAACTCTAACCGCCAGTGTCTCAGTTTCCCCAAATGAATGAGAGGAAGATATCCTTCAGCCTTAGAGGAGGTGTCCTCACATGAGCAGGCTACCTACTGCCATACGTCCCTGTGGGTTTCACACGCAAGGTGACACAGCCCTTCTAACTTCCACACCACCTCCTCTAAGGCAGTCAATAAAGGGAAGTACGAGCTCCATAAGCAGGGTGTGATGACTAGCCCAGTGAGGAAGGTAGGCAGGCCCAGTTCAGGTTCTTGATTTTGGACTTCATTAATTAGTCATTCATAGTCATGCCCCAAAGCTTTGTAGACACCCAGCTCTGGCTCCTCCAACAGGAGAGGTATCTGCACCTGCCAAACTCCAAGTCCCACCCTTAGTGATGTCTAGATATAAAACACAGCTGGGCACCTCTGTAGAAAGGAGCTAGTTCTGTAAAGATGTGCGCTCTCTCTCTCTCTCTCTCTCTCTCTCTCTCTCTCTCTCTCTCTCTCTCTCTCTCTCTCACACACACACACACACACACACACCTTATTTTATGTGTTCAAGTTTTGCCTGTATATGTATCTGAACATCATTTGCCTCAGAGGCCAGAAGAGGGTACTGGGTACC
The DNA here is from genome assembly GCA_019843815.1 of Montemys delectorum. NCBI lineage: Eukaryota > Metazoa > Chordata > Mammalia > Rodentia > Muridae > Montemys > Montemys delectorum. The sequence continues at coordinate 24,820 of JADRCD010201910.1, forward strand.
CTGGAACTGGATTTACAGACAGTTATGAGTGCTGGGACTTAAACTCACGTTCTCTGTTAGAGATTCTACTGTCTTAACCACTAAGCTACCTTTCCAGTGCCATATACAGACATCACTGACATCACTGAGTACATGCACTGGACAAGTTCCTGGAGCTTAGTGAAGTGCCACTCCCAGGGCAGTGAAGCAGAACTGCAGCCTGTGGCTATGCCATCAATTCTGTCACAGGACCACCCCCACCAAGCATGTCAATTAACAGAAAACAAAAGCAGAAAAGAGCTTTCTACATTGAGTAATACAATCTCTAGCAAACTGAAGAAAAGATCTGTCATTTCCACAGGACAATCATAGGCTCAACTGGAAGGAGAAATGCAGAGTTAAAACAAGAGCAGAGAGAATGAAGAAGCACCACAGTGACATAAAGTAAGAAAAGGATGCCCAGGGAGTGAGAGCTGTGGTGTGCACTAACCAGTGTGGAGGCTACCAAACTTTACAATGCATCCAAGCCTCCCACGAACTAAACCCTTCCCTGTCCCAAACTTTGGCTCAACATTTTTGTAAGCTACTAAGTTCACAGACAGGGAAGTAGCTGAACCTCCAGCTGCCGAGTGAGATGCAGTACTGCACAGGAGCAGCACAAGGCAGGTGGAAGTGGCTTCCAGTTCCCATTAGTGCACACACAGGCCTTAGGAAACCAAATTCAGGAAACTCTAGAATACCACCCTACAAAAACAGTGACTCACTTTCTGTCAGAGAGATAGTAAATGTCTAGTTCAAGGTTAAATACAGCCTGATTAGTCTCTCCCTAGCACACTTGCAACTCAAAGACCTTATTACGTGGTGAACATACAAACTATCTTCTGTTTTCTCTCATCAGCCAGCAGCTAAAGGCAGTGCAGGGTGCTGAACTCAAAGGTCAGGCACAGGGTTCTGAATTTGAACAGTGGGACTGAGCTGTGTCGGTTTTGTGCTAGTCTCAAAAGCCCCCACCTGCGGAATCATTGTGGTTCTGAGAACACGCCTCTGTATCCTCAGGGACTGCCTACAATGACGCATCTGCCACCGTTGCACGTGGTCTCTTCAGAGCTTCTCATCTGCTGGTAGGCACTGTCTGGATTCTCAGGAGACAGACATGAGCTGTAGGAAATGAGTCTGAGGTGCTGGGGGTGCAGGTGTGGGCCCTTATCCCAGGTCCCAGAGCCTGCCCGTAATCCCACTGTTACTCTGCTTGGACGTCCACTTTCTAATTTCCAAGTGGCTCTGTGTCCCATGATTAACCCGTCACTAGGGGAAACAGCCATCTGAAAATTACAGAGCCTTGAGAGTGTTTTAGGACAGTTGTTCAGAGCAGGAAGGACTTGTGAATGCTGTAATGCTCATGAAGACAAGCAATTCCAGCCCCAATGAACACTCACTGCATGACGCAGATTCCAACAAACTGCACAATAACGATGAAAAAGCACAGTTCAAAAAAACCAACAAAGAAACTCGGCTCTCTCTGAGAAACCTTCAATTTACTTGGCCACTTTCTCATGGACATTCAATTAAAAACAACTGTGGGAAAACAAATCCAGCCGCTGGAAACAGCAGAAGCCAGCGAGGCCATAAAATAGGCATTCTCCTAAGGGCCCTAGAAGCCTTTCAGCACTGACATTTGACAAAAGCCAGAAGCCTAGGCCCCAAGAAAGAGGGCCACACCTCACCCCACCCAAAGTGAGTTCAATAAATATCTGATATGACAGCAAAGTACAAACTACAGAAGAAGAAGGGGAAAGATGTTATCAAGGAGATAGCTTAATCAGTAAACTGCTTGCCTTTCGAGTTCCATCCCTAGGACCCACGTAAAAAGGCTGGATGTGGTGAGGCACACTTGTAATCCCAGCAATAGAGAGGGTGAAACTAGAAGCTCCCCACTGGTTAGGCAGCCTAGCTTAACTGGTGAGCTGCCGGCTAATGAGAGACCTTCCCCAAAGCAGGGAGACAGCATTCCCGAGGACAGCATCTCAGGTTTTCCTCTGACCTCTGCAAGCATGTATACACATGTACACCCAAAAATACACAAGTGTGCACACACACACACACACACACACACACACACACACACAGAATGTGTCTTAAAGAATATTATCCACAAAGGAATTGGTCATCTGGTTATCACATAACGGAGCTGTATTCAGAATACACAGCCAGCATCTACAATCCAAGCATAAAGAGGCAATAACCCAAGTGAGAAGAGGCAAAAGACTTAAGCAGATTATCTCTGTAAAGAAGAGAACAAATGGCCAAAGGCCACATGGAGAGACGCTCAGCATCCCGCTTCAGCAGACATACATGGCAGCCAGCATGAGGCACTGCTTCACATGCATGAGAATCAGGACAAGAGCACCATAAGTGCATCTCCCAGTCACCCATGGGTATACCTGTCCAGTTGTAGGTACCACAGCCTGGTGCTATCTGACCTTCGTGGAGCATGATGGTATCTACAGGATGAGAAGCTGAGGGTCAACTCTAGGCCTTCAACTCTGAGACAAGTATAACACTGGTTCTTGCTATTTCACACCCTGTTCCTGACCTACAGAGAAATTCCTCAAAGGGTTTCTTCCTTCTCCAGTGGCCAGACAAGAGAGCTGCCTTCAAGGCCATCATATATACCCTGGATAAGCTCAGCAATGGCCTCCAGGTGTCCATACCCTCATTCCTACAGCCTATAAAAGCCTATTTCCACGTCAGAAGTGACTTTGCTGGTATAATCAGAGATCTTGAGATGAGGACCCAGTAAATGGTTAGTTCCAGTGTGGGGATGAGAACTATGTGGTATAACAAGATGTCACAAAGCAAGGAAGTCATCACAGACTACAAAGTCACATGATTCACAGCTATACGTACACACACACACACACACACACACACGACAAGGTATTAGCTTTGGAAGATACAATGGTATAGATGAAGGAAGGATCATTGGAAACAAGCAGCAGTCACTGGACAGGACAACCCACTCCCACTCTGCAACTATAGTGTGCGTCCATGAGCAAAAGAGCAAACAAAGTGGAAGCAGAGGCAGCGAGCTATAAACAAATGGCAGCCCAGTGTCCTTCACAGCTAACAGACTCAACACTACCCAAAACTTCTCTAAAACATTCAAGTTTTAAGCAACAGTATCTGGAGGTGTTTAAATACTATCTAAAGAGTGGCAATGGTATTTCGGTTGTGTCTTTTAGACACCTGTGTCAACAGCCTAATGCAACTGCAGTGAGAAAGTTAGAACAGCCAAGGCAGGCCTGGCCCCAGCAAGGCATGGCTTAAGTGGGGATGTGCAAGTGGTCATTCCTTGTCTTCTGTCTCACTTTTGGAACTATCTGGGGCACAGCTGCTGAAGGCACTGTTCCAGACGTGGGTACTGCTCTGCACTACTGATGCTCACTATAGCTAGATGCCTCCACTTGTCTGCAATGATAGAGGTGTACATTCCCAGGTCACACAGAAAACAAGCACCCTAGAATCTCTTCGACTGCCCTAGAATCTTCTAGTTTTTACCAACAGGGGACAGAAACAGAGATAAACCCACTTTGACTCCCTGGCTAACTAACAAGCAGAATGAATGTTCCAGGCTCATTTGGAGCCTAGGGTCTGGCAGTACTGGTTAAGTCTAGCCATGACTGTGACTAAGCAGGAGACAAGAACACCAGCTACCCTTAACAGCTGATTCAACAGTAGTGAAAGGAAACTTGAGTAAAAACAACACCACCCGCCTACTTCAAATAAAACAAAACAAGGAAACTACTGAACTAGGGTCCCCTGGGAGCCAGACACACAACACAGCAGAGCTGTCACTGTGACTTGACTCAAGGCAGACTGGTTGCACCTGCCCAAAAAGGAAAAGGCTCTTTCTTAGTGGGACTGGAACCAAACATCAGCCCAGCCAGCCTTCCACCCAGTGCTAACCCCTCCTCATTTCTCAGGTAGGGGATAATTTCCTTTGTAATTCAGTAATTTCTTGTAATTCTTGTAATTTCTTTCTTAAAAGAAATCTTGCCTGAAGTTATTTCATGCAACATGGAAATAAGGTCCAATGGCTCTGCTACAAGTTGTAGACATTCCCAGAGGCACCAATGCAGCTACTACCAAAGGGTTATACACAGGGCACTTGTCAAAAGCCAAGGAAATGCACCACCACACAATCTCCTGCAGCTTGTGGTACCTGCCAAGGGAAGACAAGGGTAAGAGGCAGGGACACAAGTTTCTGGAGCCTAACCATAAGCCACTTAAGGCCCACCGCCCAGACCACCAGGACAAGCACACAGGCCAGCCTTCTGAGTCTATGCCTGGCGAATGTTCTCTGCTGGATGCCAAGCTGTCAGCAGAGCCTTGCTCATGGCTGCTTTCTTCACATGTGGTTTGATTGACGCAAATCAAGAGGCAAGCAAATGATTCATAATAGTCCAAGCTGAAGGCTCATACAGAAATTACACCACCTCAAACTTGCTGATTCACCAAGAGGCTATAATGTCCCAGAAGACATTGTTGACTGGAACTCTCACACACATGTAGGTACATGACTCCATGTGTGCCTAGCTTTGCACGTCTGCCACATTCCCTATAAACAAGGTTGCCAGTTGCTGGTAGAAGTGGTACAGAGGACCAATTCCTGCACAGAAGGTTCTACCTAGCCTCTGCATCCCTGGTGACCCCTCCCCAAATGGATGAGTACTTGTACCTAGGACCCTCAGCATCATCCCCACCGATGGAGAAAGACTCTCTCCAGCGGGAGGCCAGACTCAGACAGGCTAGGCTGGGCCTTTCTTCTGCAGAACAAGGGCTGGCAACAAGGACAGAGCAGGAGAGTCAAGGAACAGACGGGCAGGAAGGAACATGACCACCAACCTGCACCATGCTCACTCTTGCAATTTCTTTAACAATGGCCAAATGGAGGTCCCAAGTACTTGTACAAGGCATCACACAAGCAGTCATGAAGCCCCTCACTGGTAGCAGCCACTCTCTCCTGGGCTCCTTCCCTGGACTGGGGGCATCTAGGACTCTGTGCTAATCTTCCTAAATATCCAGAAATCCCTGAGAACAAGACAATCTTGCTACCCTTGGTGCCAGTGTGCTGTGCCCATCAAGCAGAGCAGGCATTCCCTATTTGTTGAAGGGCAAGTAGAAGAAAATGACATCAGTTCTGGACCCTTCAGCATAATTGAAGAACAAACTGCCAAGCCTTTGGGTACAGATCCCACAAAGCACTGTCATCTTTGGCAGATACACAAGATCAACACAAAGCTGGGCTCAGCATGGGAGCAGAAAGGTTTACCTGGGCCACAGCACTAGGATGCAAGCTAGGCCTAGCGTGAAGAAGACTATCCACAGGGCCGATCTGAGAAGCACAGACCCCATGCCACTGGATCTTGGTACCTGCAGCATTCTTACAGGCCAATAAGCAAAGGGCTACTATGCCAAGTGAGAGGAATAAAGAGTGTCCCCTGCCCTGGCACCCCCACAAGCCAGACTGGTAAATAATATCAGCATGAGAGAGGCCTTTCCAAGGTTCCCACCAGCACTTAGCAATATGCACAGAAAACTTGCCATTTCTTCACAGCAAGTCCAAGCACTCTGCATCTGCAAGAGCTAGGGAAAAAAAAAATCTCTGCTTATTTGGACCCTATCTGCATGTAACCACCCACCCAACTCAGGCACTCGGGGAATTTGAGACTGGTCTGAGACATGGGAAAGAAGAATTATGAGGAGGTGCAACAAATCCCAGAGGCTGCAAAGCTTGCGTAGATTAGCTGAGTAACCTCTAGCAAACAGAACTGTCTACATGGCCACGCTAAGGATTCAACTAACTTGAAAACAATTTGTAAGGAAAAACTAAGGTAGAAAGGTACACTTTGCAGCGCCATCAATGAGAGCTATCTGGGAAGTCTAACTTGTTTAATGCTCATCAGCTCATAGATGTCTTCCATCCACAATGCTGTGCACTAAGGTGACAGCACATAGCTGGATACCAGAGGAGAGAAGCAGTCAGGCTCGTCAGGCAGGAAAAGGCCCCAGGTGAGCCCCAGGGCTTCAGTGGGCTGAAGGCCCCTCCAGTTCTCAGAACACTCAAGTTCAAATTTAACAACCATTCTATGCTTGCAAAAACAAAGCCAGAGTTTACTGTTTTCCTCAGGAAAATTCTGGGTTCCTGAGGCAGGTGTCTGACCAGACGACCCTTACTGGACTGTATGTATTAAAAAAAACAGGGGATCTCCTTTACTAGACATCATGTTACAAACCCACACCCAATACATACACATTAGAATAAGAAGAGGAGTAAGTCTTGCTCCTTGTGTTTAAGCAAAAAGGCTAGGATGCTGACTGGTCTCTCAGACTCAACATCTGTCAACACCAGAGTCCCCTCTCCTAGGAGCAAGACAACCAAACAAAGTTCCAACAGCCCTGGAAAGATGAGCTTGAGAAGGAAGCCACAACATCTAGGCTGTCTCATTGTGACAAATGCAAGCAGAGATCCAGGCACACTGGCACAGGGACTCTCTGGTCAGCCATACGGCTGATGCAGATGATGCCTGAGGATGCTATTGAGTATGGATGAGTCTATGCCTACCAGTATCCTGGGTAGAAACAGATCATGTTGTGACCTATGTAAAGGGTTCAGGCCATACTTTCCCCTGGTGGCTGTGAGTTCTAAAGGACCCCAACAGACATTTCAAATGAGGCCCAATGCTGTATGTAGCATTCTGAAACCCTGTCCCAAATCTGCAGTGGTGCCCATGGCCCATAGATGATGTGCACTTCCCAGGTTCTGTCCCTTCAACTAATGTGGAGGAGGAATACTGGCTGTACAGTTCCAGAAACACTGTTCCAGGAAGCTAACTAGGTGGGTCAGCACCTGGGCCGTGCTCTCCTATTCTTTGTCAAGCTTGAAAGGCACTAAGCACTAAAGATGACTATCTGGAGAGCAGCAATGCAGCTGTGAGAATGACTGCAAGGCCAGAGTAAAGGCTGAGACAAGTGTCCCTTAAAGCACCTTCTGTCCCAAACCCCCTTCATGAGGAACACCACACAGAAACATGAATACAAGATGCTTCTGGGAAGTCAGTTCATGCAGTGTCCAGTGTTCTTGGTAGCATGACTAATCCGTGCCCACTACCCTCTCCAACGGACAAAGCAGGGCAGAGTCTCCACAGGGAAATCAGGCAGCTATTCACTCGCTATTGTGCCCGAACACTGATACCTCATGAGATAGGCACTGGACACTTCTGACACCATGATCAATTTTGCTCCACATGAGGAAAACCGTCAGATCCGATCAGAACGTTTTATACTAAATGCCAATGTCCCATGAAGATGGCCAGAGCTAGGTTGGAACAATACAGGATGCAGAAGCCAGCTGCTACATCAGGACCAGAGTACTGACTACCAGCTGCTGCTCTATCTGAGAAACCTCAGACAAACATCTCACTCTGCCTTCCGTTACTGATTCCCACACTGTTGTGGCCAGGGTAATCCAGAGTCAGCTGCCATTATGTCAGGTGACATACATAATACATCCTATAATAAGAGAAAACAACCTTACAATAGGTAAGCTTATATTTGCATGAAGCATCGCCAGCCACACAAAAATCACAGCCAGAGCAGCCCTGGTGAAAACTGTATTGTATCAGCACTGAACAAGTATCTTCCGAGTGCATGAGAACCTCTCCTAGTAGGAAGATGATGCGGCCACACTGGCTACAACAAGGTCAGCATGAACAGAACCCATTCATAATAGCTAGAGAAGAACATGGCCACACTGGGCACAAAGATTGGGCCACAGGAAGGAAGAAGCCATAGGCAGTGGGTATAACTGGGGCCAGAGCATGACTGCATGCATATAACAGAGGCAAAGAGGTTTCTGCCAGAAAGTACTAGCCCTGGTAGACCTTGGACTTCAATAGGGGCTGGGGAGAAATTTAGATGAGCAGGAGGGCCTCAATAAATCAGCTAATGCAATGCTGAGAAGCTCCTCCCCTGGGAGTATGGAAGGGAATCTATCTCATAGGCACCACTGAGATTCTACGTTAAATATGGTTTCTGTCACATTGCTCAGCTTACCAACATCAGGAACTCCTCCATGAGCCAGAAGCAAATATGAAAAAAACTAAATGAAAAGAAGTTTTAAGTTGAGCTGAGAGCACAGCTAAAAGTGATGAGCTCCACTAATATCCTTTAGACCAAGGGAAAAGGCAGAGAGGGAACCCAGAGAGATGCAGGGGCTCACGACACAGAGTTCAGCCACAGCCTCACTGGGCCCTGTATTCTCAGCAGAGTGCTAATAGCAGGTCCACAGGAGTAGCATGTGGAATCCCTGACTGAAGAAGTAGCCTGACTCAAAGCCATACTACAGCAGCCCAGTACAAGCAAGAGCCTAAGAACTCCACTTACAAGGGAGCTCGCAAGAGTGAAGGCATTAAGTCAAGCTAATTGCTGATACCCAGAGAATTAGAAGCAGATGGATATTTCTAGATCTTTGAAGAAACAACTTCATTAATATTTCACACACAATCTTTCTCTGCATGTACGTTTTGATTAAGTAAAAAGTTTGCTAAATACTTGAAAAGTTTGAGAAATGAAAAGGGATGCCAGAGCTGTCCACATTAATCACTGTAAGAATTAAGCTTTCAAAACTAAGAAGGACAACTGAAGAATTGAAGAGAAAAACAAAACAAGATACCTCGGATCTTTAAGCCACAGATACTATACTATCCACAAGGAAATTAAGTGAATTGGAAAACAGTTGTAAAAACTGTTCAACAAGAAAAGGCAAAAATTGAGGAAGAAACACAATGAGAAGCAAAGAAACTTGAAAAACCAATAGGTAAAGACTGAGGGCAGTGAAGCCACGCTTGGGGAACTGCAGGCTGGTATGCTCAGGATTGACAGAGGACAAATTCAGAAGGAAAAGGAAGGTCAGAAGGGTGTGTTAGAGCAATAGAGGGAAGGAGCAGTGTGCTAGAGCTAAGAGAAACTATGCCTCAATAACCAACAACTGGACTTCAGGAGCAAAGTCACAGACACACATTACAAAGGCTGCCTGACACAAAGTCACTCATGTGCAAGGATCTTGGAAGCCCAGAGAGGAGGAAGAAAATCTGCTATATGTATGAGGAGAGGAGAGCCATCTTGAAACTTTGTAATGCAACTGTTCAAGAGAGAAGACAAACATAACATGTATAAAAAACAAAAACAAGACCCACAACTGTGTCACTTACTCCTAAAGTTCCTACAGGCTCTTGCCCCAGAAAGGTATTCAGGAGAAAAGTTAAAGATGAGGCAGGTGACAGGAAGTAATCTAGGGAACAAGTGACCAAGGGCTGTCTAGAGTCTGAGACCTAGGGATCCTGCATAGCATGGAACACAGGAGTTCCATCCACTTGGCTGGAACTTGGTAGAAAGCATGCCTGTTACAGGCAGCAGACCAATGCAGATGCATCGGAAGCTTGCCTGGTGCCTTTTCCAAGGCTAGGTTCCTATCCACAAAACTCATTTGACCACCATGACTCTTCTGGGTGCAACAGTTTGACCAGCAGGCTCCTCGTTTCTGATGACCTTGATAATTTTGAGGAGTCCCACTGGAAATAGTGTAGAATGTACTACTAGATGTAGTATTTGTCTGCTGTGCTATGATGGGTATAGGCGTGTGTAGGTTAGAGTAAACCCACTGAGGATTAGTGTCAAATCCTTCCATCACAACAAAAGTTTCGTACCCTTTGTCAACAAGATTGCTCAGAAAGGAAATGAAAGGTCACACAATATCTATTGCACACACTTCATGCAGCACCCAGGGGCAAGGACAGACTACAAAAGAAGCAAGGCCAGAGAGTTATAAAAGGATCTCAGGCAGAAGCCAAAGAGAGTGGAAAGTAACTGGCTAAAAGAATCCAGGGAGGGTTGAGCAGTGACCGTGCCAGTCCTTAATCCTAGCACTCAGGCAGTCCTAGTGTCTTTAATCCACTCAGGAGGTAGAGGCAGGCAAATCTAAGTTGGAGACCAGCAGGATTTACAGACCAAGTTCCAGGCAAGCCAGGACTACATAGAGAAACCCTGGAAAAAGAGGTGGGCAAGAGATGAGTGGAGTCTAAAGTTGATCTTTAAAAAAAAATTCACATAAAAGATTGATTCAGAAGGTGAAATAAGTGATGTTAAAAATAAAATAATACCGCCTGGAGAGATGGCTCAGCAGTTTAGAGCACTGACTGCTCTTCTAAAGGTCCTGAGTTCAATTCCCAGCAACCACATGGTGGCTCACAACCATCTGTAATGGGATTTGGTGCCCTCTTCTGGTGTGTCTGAAGACAACTACGGTGCACCCATAGATACAAAAATAAAAGAATACATAACTACAGATTCAGAGATTTTTAAGTATATGGTTATATCATGCATAGTTGATGACAATAAAATTTACATAAAAGACACACTCTTACAAGATTATTCTATAAGAATCCAAGTCAATGGACATGGTTGCAAATGTCTATAACCTAGCACAAAAGGAGGGACAGCACAGTTAAGGCCAACCCCTGACACTCAGAGAGGGAGAGAGGGAGGGAGGGAGGGACAGAGGTGGGGGCTATAAATGGGGGGAAGAGAGGGGGTAGGGAGAAAAAGAGAGAATGAGAATATAATAAAGTCAGACTACTGGCAACCATTAAAGATGCTGGGAAACTAAAAATTCCAATGACCGAGAACACAGGACCACAAAGGCTTAGAGTCTCAAGACATTTGATAAGTAATTCTAATATTAAACTCTTTTGGAAAGTATTTTAAAAGCTGACATCCCAAAGGGAGATTAGAGGCCACTACAACTCAGCACAGACTGAAGATCCCAAAACAAAACAACTTAATGCAGCCAGCAGAGAGGTAGAATCATCCTCAACTGAGCATCTGCGGCAAGAAGTCATCTCTGCCTCACCACAGCAACAGATGAGATAAAGATGTTGGGCAAACGAAATACGGTCATCATGAATTTAACCTACGTGGAGCTTGCTACAGTGTGCTTTTGCATGAATTTAACCTATGTTGAGCTTGCTACAGTGTGCTTTTGAAACAGGGTTTCATGTAGCCAGGATGCCTCAAGTATGGGCCATGAACTCCCGTGGGCTGCCTCCACCTCCTGGTGCTGGGATTCCAAGCGGGCTGCACAGTCCTCAGCTGAACTACTTCCACTGCCAAGAAACCAGAGGAAATCTCGTCTCTGCCCCTGTACAACTCCTAGAACTCCTTCCTGACCATGCCACAAGACTGCAAAGTGCATCTAAAACTAGAAAGGAAGAAGAAAAACTACCCCTCACTTAATTTAAAAGAAATACACACAGGCTGGAAAATGGCTTGATTAGTAAATAAAGCGCCTGCTTTGAAGGCATGAGAACCTAAGTTTAGACTCCTGACCCAGCTGTACACACGTGTAATCCAGCACTGGCAAGGAGGTAGAAGAGAAGCAGGCTCTGTGGAGATCAGTGGCCAGCCAGCCTAGCCAAATTGATGAGCTCCAGGTTCAGTGAGAGACCCTACCTCAAAAATAATCAGAAAGGAAGACTCTAGACATTAATCTTTGACCTCCAAATGCACTCATGCACACACCTGCACACACATGTACACATTCCCATAAGAACACACAACACTCACATACTAAATTTTAAGTTTTTTTTTAAAAAAGGATCATCTTTAACAGCAAAAGTATCTATAATTTACAAATGAGTAAATTCAATAGATCTTTATAGGAAAAAAAAAGTATAAAAATCAACTGAAAGACATTACAGAAGTACAAAGTCCTGAATCCTATCTGAAGGACCAGGGACATTGATGGTAAATATAAAAGACTTGATTATGAGGTAAAGGGGTTTGCCTCCAAGCATGACAACCTGAATTCAATCCCAAAATCTACTCGTGTCTGAGGGTTTCCTCTTATGGACACATGTACCCTGTGGCACGCCACACACTTACACACATAAGCAAGCAAGCAAGCAAGCAAGCAAGCAAGCAAACCCATTAATACAAAAAGATATAAGAGACCTGACAACAAACTAGGCAAGTAAACATACTGTGAACATGTCAGTTCTCAACCAAATGAGTCCCTATGTTCAATGTTATTCCAACAAAGTTTTCACTTGGACTTTGAAAGGAACCTGCTTTCAGAGATGTCTCTACTACGGAGGAGCTGGTGTGGTGACAGGGTGGTAACAGGAAAGGGCCCTAAGAGGTTGGAGCCCATGCCAAGGAGCTTATGAACAAGACAAGTGCTCCCTGGGACCCAGACAGAAACACTGTGAATAAGCAAAGCTGAACACCAACAGCATGACCCTGACAAATGATAGTGCAGCTGCTCAGAGGAAGGACAAAAGCTCCTACATCAAGGCGACATGGAAAGCGAGGTGGAGCCAATCCCTGCCCCAAAGACTCAGAATTTCCAAAGCTACTGGAGAATGAAGGGCTGGTAATCTCTATGGCCTAGGCAGAAGCTTCACTGCTATTTTGTTTCTTAATAAGATATAAAATATAAAAAGATAAACCACCAAAGGAAAATGTTAGTTTTGGCTCAGCCAAGGTGCAATTTAAGAAGCATTTTTGTATATAATCTTTCTTGTACTAAATAATGTCTTCAAAAATGTGCTTGACAGTAACCAGAAAAAAACTACTCTTTTAATTAAAACCTAAGAATGTACTAATACTTTTTACTAAATTTGTTATTTCTATCATTTCCTGTATTGTTACTCTTATATGGTTCCATGCTCAGTTAAATCCTTGTATGGGGAAGAGAAGCCTTCCCAAAAATCTGACCATGGAGACTGCCAGTACCAACGACACAGGGCCCCACAAATCAAGACACATCTATTTCCATTGCTGAAGGACATTTCTTTCTGTGTATACCAAGAGGAGCGGGGAAAGCTCTGAGACCCTCCATTGTCACCAAAGGAATTTTGGACAGACAAGGGATTCTGAGCCCCATCAATTACAAATTAAGGTTCTTATTTGAAAAGCTCTATACAATATGACTGGCAGAGTAAATAATCAAGACAGAAGGAGAACTGAAAGGAAAGAGCTGCTAGGAAGTGGTTGCCCACTCTACTTTTATCATGTATGTCCCACAGGATGACTGCATGTCCCAGGATAACTCTCAAACAGAAATCTATACTACTAACAAAGGACACAGCAGCCATGCTCTCTGGGCCTTGTGCAAGAATCACCAACACAAGGACCTGGGAGTTTTGTAAGAAAGCCAAGAACCAAGGCAGGGAATGGACTTGCAAGTCATCCTGGCCTGCCATGACTGGCCCAGGCTGGCCAGGCCAAGCGTGAGCTTCCAGGGCCAGCTGCAGGGCCAAGGACTGCCTTACTGGCCAACAAGACAAGCCACAACAGCTGTGACACCAACAGGCACACTGAAAATAGAAGGGTGTTTGTTTGCATCTCCTGTGATAAAGACCTGTGTGGGGGTAGGGCACTGAGAAGACCAGAGTCTGGAGTAAGATTTTAAGAAAGTTAAATAAAGCCTTGTGCAGTTTGCCTACAATCCCAACTACTGTCAGGAGGGTTCAAAATTCAAGGCCAGCCTGCACAACAGCATGAAACCTGTCTAAAAATGCAAAGAAAGATGGTCAGCTCATCACCTAAAAGAGACTAGTGAGAGGATGGCTCTGGAAACAGGCACATATTCCCCAACCTGAACTTGGGCTGTGTGGGTGCCAGTATGCAGTACCCCATGGAGAGCCCACAGCCAGCCTGCTGCCAGGGCATAGAGTACAAAAACAGCTTTAGAAGACAGCATACAATTAACACAGTAACAATCATCTTCCTAATTTAGGGTAATCTCTGCTTCGGAGTCCTTTTTGGCAGTGGGTGTACTAGAGCTATCTGTGTGGGCGCTTTTCATCTGGTTACTCTACGTCCCCATTTGAAGATATCCAGGATGATGCTAACTGTCCACTAGTACCTTCTAGAGAAAAGGCGAGACTCAAAATCAAAAGAGTTGTTAGGCCCTGCACTCCCAGAGGAAGGAAGGGATGTTGTTCTCAAGAGTTCATGGCTACTCATCAGGCTTTTGTCTGCAGCCTGGCAGCAGATCAGGGTAGGACACTGCTGGTGGGACAAAAGCCTGGCTGGGGGTGGAAGGGACTGGAACTTCAGCTCTCTGAAAGAAGTGGGGACACAGAGACAAGTCTGGCCCCTGGTGGCTGGGAGCCTGGGTGCAGTATAAGAATGTCAACAGTTCAGGTGACGCTGTCCACTGCCTCTCTAGGAGCACCAAGTGCCGTCTTTGACCTGGTCCACAGACAGTGAGGTCTGGGTTCATCCAGTCCTGGCCCCAAAGGAAACAAAGTTCTCTGGCTCAGTGCTCTGGGTGAGAACACAAGCCCTGGCCAGCATTTGTTGTTTGCTGGACGTGTGGCGTAAAAGCTTTTGAGAGCTTCTAAGAGAGAATAGCAATCCCATAAACACAGACGTCCTTGAGGCAGGGGCCAAGAGAATCCAAAATTCTGATGGGATGGGGGCAGTGACCCAGATGCACTACAAGAGTCTTGTACCACAGCAGACAGGCATAGAGCCTGGACACAGAGACCTACCAAAACTTTATTTTAAATCACCTATCTTTATTCCAGAAAAGCAAACCAAAGCCTATCTGGGGATTCAAACAAAGTAATGGGTGCAGTGAAGTCCAGTGTCCATAGACACAGCCACTGGACCAGAGAAATAAAATTTTATTTCTCTTTTTTTTTTTCTTTTAGAGGAGGAAGGCAGAATAGAAGATAGCCAGTGAGGCCATCTTCCACAAAGACTTTTAACTGGTTTTTTTTTTTTTTTAACTGTTTTTGTTTTGTTTTGTTTTATTTTGTTTTAAAAAGCCTACAAGGGATCCAAATCATGTGGAAAAGGCCAGCCAATAGCACCACAAGCAAGCCTGATCCAGCTCTCTGGCAGGCACAAAGTTAGAAACTTTAAATTATCGTATAAACAATAAACAGTAAGCCCCATTAGATGCAGCCTTACTTTTAAGAATATGCAACCAAACATCCCTACAGTAATCTACCAGGAATAGCCACTACCCTGGGGGTTGAAGGCAGCCCAGAGCCTCCAACCCCACCCCCAACAGAGAGGCCCAGGAAGGGACTGAGATCTATAGAATTTGGATTCCTTGAAATAATAGAGGCCAGCTGACTTTTGAACTTAGGGTCCCAGGATTTTGATATAGCTGTCTTCAGAATGCTAGAGATTCCTTTCCCTGAAGTTTGGCTAAGACCTAATAATTTCCCAATGTTAGTGAAGAATTTTAAGCACTTGCATAAAACTCACTTTTAGAAGTAAAGTACCCAGCCCAAAGATCGATAAACATGGCACAGTGGAGCCCAAGGAGTGAAGACAAGAGGCGGGGCTCCAGATAAGCATGAAGGTCAGACCCTAGCTACCCTGAGGAACTCAAGGAGCAGGGAGAACTCAGAGGCCTTCTGGGATCTTGCAGCTACTGCCCAGGTTGTTCTATTTTTCTTCTCTCTGGATCCACTCAAGCCCCACAATGAGATACTGGCCTGTGCTCCATGTACACAGCATACGCACTGTGAAAACTCTTGAGTGGTTGACTTGAAAACCCCAGAGACAGCAAACGTGCCCTTCTTCCTTCCTGGTGAAAACCAAGGCAATGGGCATTTACTAAGCACCTGCTAGGGGTAAACACTGAAAGAAGACTTCAAATGCCACAAGGAAAAATATAGCAAATCACCCATTGAAATGTCTACAGAGGGCTAGAGAGATGGCTCAATGGTTAAGAGCACCATCTGCTCTTCCAGAGGTCCTGAGTTCAATTCCCAGCAACCACATGGTGGCTCACAACCATCTGTACTGAGATCTGATGCCCTCTTCTGGTATGTCTGAAGATAGCTACAGTGTGCTTCCATAAAGATAAATAAATCTTTAAAAA